>PVIU01004857.1:0-22500 GCA_004026605.1 Ondatra zibethicus | reverse complement strand
CGCCCACCTGTTCATCCACCCACTCCTGGACCGCTGTCATGTCCCTTGCAGTATGAAGGGGCAGTGGTGGTACTCTTTAGTTTTTGAAGATTTATTTCGTGCGTGTGTGTGTGTGTGTGTGTACTGTTGAGGGTTTGTACATGTGAGTCTGTGTGGAGGCCAGAGGTGTCAGACCTCTCGAGCTGGATTTACAGGCAGTTGTGAGCCTGTGGTTACTGAAAACCAAACTTGGGTCCTCAGGATGAGGGGAAATGACTGGTCCTCTCACATCCACCTTGCTGAGTTCTCTGGTCCTTCAGGGACAAAGCAACAGTGATGATGACCTGGGAGAACCTCCAGAAACTGGTCCTACTTCACATACCGGGGCTTTAGGTCACCAGGTATGGCATCCTTCCTATTACACATGTGGTGGCCGTGGCGAACCAACAGAACCAGCACATTATGGGGCATCAAGCCAGAGTCTTAGCTACTGATGTAACTGTTCAAGGCCTGGAGAGTGTGTTGGTCAGCACCTGGTTGCCAAAGCGCTGGATGATGATGGAAACTCTACCACGGCACTTTCTGCTGACAACTGGCCTTCCGTACTACCATGTTGGCACTGCCTCTAGCCTCAGGCACCACTGATGCTGCCAGATATCAATATTACTGTGCCCCAGGGCCCCAACTGAGGAACTTACAAAGGTTTCAGGGCAGAGTTTGGCCTGCAGGATGAGGGTGCCCAGGATGAGTGGTTCTTTTGTCCCTAGTTGTTCTCCCTCTCCATGATAAACATTTTGAAGATGCCCACGGACAGGCAGACTGAGATGTCTAGAGCTCTAGCTTGGATTCCCGTCCCACAAGCCATGTTCTTCCACTCACTTTCAGCTCCTGGAAGGCTTCTCTGGAAGGTAAAGCTAGATGCTGACAGATGTCAGCTTGGAGGGATGTCTGCTTAAGGAGGGCATTGTGGGCACAGGGCAGGTGGGTGGTCTTTCTAGTCTGCCATCCGGGTATATGCGAACGATGATCCACATGTTTCTCATCAGTGGCCATGCACTGGTGTGTTGGGGAATATGATTTTCAGGTGTGTGACTTTTGTTCACACTGCATTTGTTTAACTCTGTGAAGATGTGGTTCTTTGCCTGTCTAAAACGCCTGATAGTCCTAATAAAGAGATGAATGGCCAATAGCAAGGCAGGAGCAAGGATAGTCAGGGTTCACAGGCAGAGAGTATAACTAGAAGGAGAAATCTGAGAGGAGGAGAGCCAGGAGCAAGAGAACAAGGAGGAGAGGACATCAGGGGCCAGCCACCGAGCCACCGAGCCAGTCACAAAGGAAACAATGGTATACAGAAATAGATAAAGATAAAGCCCAGAGGTAAAACATAGTTGGCATAATTTAAGAGAAGCTGGCAAGAAACAAGCCAAGCTAAGGCTGGGCATTCGTAACTAAGAATAAGCCTCCGTGTGTGATGTATCTGGGAGCTGGGTAGTGGGTCCCCCAAAAGCCAAAAGAGTAAAGCATCACACAATATTGGTGTGTGCTCTTCTCTTGACCATATTTTGAAAACCACTGAACTAACCACAGCCACATTTGACTTCTGAGTACAGGCAGTGGTGGGAGAACACTGCAGAATTCTGAAGCAAGATCTGGGAGGAGAAATAGCTGAGCAATGTGCCTGTGCATGAGGTTGTAGAGTCTTTGTTATTTAGTTTATAGTGTGAGCTTTTCATAGACACATGATATCAATACAGAGAATTTGGGCTGGAGAGATGGTCCAGAGATTAAGAGCACTGGCTGCTCTTCCAGAGGTCCTGAGTTCAATTTCCAGCACCCACATGGTGGCTCACAACCACCTGTAATGAGATCTGGCGCCCTCTTCTGGCATGCAGGCATGCATGCAGACAGAAGACTGTATAAATAATAAAAAAAAATCTTGAAAAAAAAAAAAAAGAAATGCCAGAAATAACTTCAGGATTTAATCCTTCCCTCCCCATAACTTCATCACCAGGGAGTCGAGCCTTCAACAAAAGAGCTTTGGGTGACATTTGAAAACCAGACTGTACCAGATTAGGTCAGAAGATAGCTTTCATCTCAGGTGCTCTGTGTGTGTGTGTGTGTGTGTGTGTGTGTGTGTGTGTGTGTGTGTGGTGTGTGGTGTTAGTATGTATGGCGTGTACGAGTGTGCTGTGTATGTGTGTGGCATGCGTGTGGCGTGCGTGAGTGTGATGTGATATGTGTGTGGTAGGTTTATGTGTGGCATGTGTACAGGGTATGTGTGACTTGGGGGGGTGGGAGTGGTGTGTGTGTAGCATGTGTGTTGTGTGTGCGAGTGTGGTGTGTGTGTATGTTTCCTCTCTCTCCCCTTCAGCACTAGGGATCACACGCAGAGCCCTGCAGCATGATTGGCAAGTGCTCAACCACTCAGCAATATTTTCAACCCTGAAAACTTCTTTAAAATGGAGTTCTCTGCTCCTCAGTATTGAGATCTTGCTCTGGCATGTTGTAATTCTCACAGCAGAGGTGGGATCAGACCCCTCACATAAGTAGGCTAGTAGTCAGCACCTTCCTTGCAGCTTCAGTGGGTAGGAAAGTGGCCTTCATTATGATCAGTAGTAGAATCATGGAGGCATGGTTTCTTATTCTTCACTTTTTTTCTTTTTTTAAAAAAGAAAACAAACTATCTTTTTTCATTTCACACACCAATCCCAGTTCCCACTCCCTCCTCTCCTCCCATTCCCTGCACCTTCTTCTCTACCCCACCCCCATCCATTCCTCAGAGAGGGTAAGGCACGTAGCTTTGAGGAAGGTCCAAGGCCCTCCCCACTATTTCTAGGCTAAGCAAGGTATCCATTCCCAAAAGGTCAGTACAAGCAGTAGGAATAAATCCTGGTGTCACTGTGAGTGACCCTGCAGTCTGCCCCAGCTATACACTGTCACCCACATTCAGAGGGTCCAGTTTGGTCCTATGCTGGTTCTTTCCCTGTCCGGCTGGAGTTGGTGAGCTCCCATTAGCTCAGGTAAACTGTTTCAGTGGGTATCCCCATCATGGTCTTGACCTCTTTGCTCATATTCTCACTCCTCCCACTTTTCAACTGGAGTTTGGGAGCTCAGCCCAGAGCTCCACTATGGGTCTCTGCCTCTGTTTCCATCAGCTGCTGAATGAAGGTTCTATGGTGACATTTAAGATATTCATCAATCTGACTACAGGGCAAGGCCAGTTCAGGCACCCTCTCTACTATTGCATAGGGTCTTAGCTGGGGTCATCCTTGTGGATTCTGGGGAAATCTCTCTAGTGCCAGGTTTCTTGCTAGCCCATAATGGCTCCCTCTTATTCTTCACTTTTTACTTTTTAATAATATTGGTAAATATCTGCAGACATAGCACAAAACATGCCCCTCAAGCCATTTTAGGTGTATGGTTAATGGCAGAAAGTGCATTCACATTGCTATGTCCCCGTCACTACCCTCTATCTATAGGCCTTTCGTGGTCCCAAGGGAAACGCCATACTCATCACACAATGATGCTGACTTAGAGTTTTTATTGCTGTGAACAGACACCATGACCACGGCAACTCTTATAAAGGAAAACATTTAATTGAGGTGGCAGCTCACAGTTTCAGAGGTGCAGTCCATGATCATCATGATGGGGAGCACAGCAGCGTGCAGGCAGACGTGGTGCTGGCTACAACTTGATCAAAGGGCAACCGGAAGTGAACTCAGCATCACACACTGAGGGAAGCTGGGGCAAAAGAGACCTCAAAGCTACCACCACAGTGATATACTTCTTCCAATAAGACCATACCTACTCCAACAAAGCCACACCTAATAGTGCCACTCCCTATGAGCTTATGACAGCCAATTATATTCAAACTACCACATTCCACTCCCTGGCACCCATAAGCTTGTAACAATATCATAATACAAGACGTATTTAGTTCAACTTTAAAAGTCCCCATAGTCTATCACATCTCAACAAGGTTTAAAAGTCCAAAGTCTCTTTTGAGATTCATAAAATCTCTTAACTGTAATTGTAGTTATGTTAGGTATATACAGAAATAGAGAAAGATAAAAGCCTAGAGGCAAAAGGTAGATGGGATGATTTAAGTTAAGTAAAGCTGACAAGAAACAAGCCAAGCTAAGGCCGGGCATTCATAAGAAGGAATAAGCCACTGTGTGTTTGTTTGGGAACTGAGTTGCGGGCCCCCCAAAGAGCCAAAGAGTAAAGTAAACAACTCCAGCACTTCCAGTTTACTCAGGTGATATTTTACCCTTCTCACGTCTCGGATGGGGGTTGAAGAGTAGATAGTTATACCATTTTCTTCGTTACCAAATTAAAAAAGAAACTTACAAAAAAAGATATAAAGTTTATAAGGTTGAGAGACATAAAAGCTTAAGTTACCTAAGGAAATGTTTTAAGGTCTAAAAGGATATTTTTAGTTTGGCAATACAAGTTATGATAGAAAATGGTTTAGGTATAAAACTTTGGACTTACCATGATGGGACAGGTAATAGGGTGTTTTCTCCAAATTTGCCAAATACAAATGGACTGACTGAACATTGTGAATGTAATTATTACCTGGTAATTGTTCTTATTGTATATAGTTTTACTGTGTTAGAGTTAAAAATCTTTCTTTTTATTTAGATGAAAAGAGGAAAATACTATGGTTGGTCTTTCTTTGAACTGCCAAATCTCAAATAATGACATAGGAACTTTATATTAATTATGAAAGCTTGGCCTTATCTTAGGCATGTTCCCAACTAGCTCTTATAACTTAGATTAACTCATCTATAGTAAACTACTTTCTGTGGCACGGCTTGTTACCTCTCCTCAGTACTGTGCATCCCACTTCCTCTATGTCTCAATGCTGAATCCTGCCTCTCTTCTTCCCAGAGTTCCCATCTCTGCCCAGAAGTCCCACCTATCCTCTCCTGTGTAGCTATTGGCTGTTCATCTCTTTGTTGAACCAATCAAAAGGTGCCTTGGCAGAGACACAAAAAGATTATCGCACAACATGGCTTGCTCCTTTTCATTATATATCTTCATTAGAGTTAACACTAGTAACCACACAACAGAGTCTGTACTAGGCTGTTTTGAGATTTCCTCTGCCAACAGAATTAGCACAAAACTTTTCACTTTAGCCTCAGGCAAACTTTCTGGACAATGGCAAAAGGCAGCTACGTTCTTCACCAAAATATCACAAGAACAATTTCTAGGCCACATATTAATATTCTCCTCCTCTGAAACCTTTTGAGCCAGCCCCTGACATTTGAAATAACTCTTAGTACCACTGTCTTCCATGCTCCTACTAGGATGGCCCATTAAGCAGTGCTTAAAACATTCCACTGTTTTTCTAACTCAAAGTACCAATATCTAAATTCCTCCAAACAAAAACATGGTCAGGCCTATCACAGCAATACCCAACTTCTGTTTTAGTTAGGTTTTCTATTGCTGTGAAGAGACAATATGACTACAGCAACTCCTATAAAGGAAAACATTTGATTGGGGTGCTTTGCTTACAGTTTCAGAAGTTCAGTCCATTATCATCATGGCAGGGAGCATGGTGGCATGCATACAGACATGGAGTTGGTTACATCTAGATCAGAAGTCAGCGGGAAGTCAGCCGTGACACTGGGAGTAGTTTTAGCATAGGAGAACTCAAAGCCCACTCTCACAGTGACTCACTTCCTCCAATAAGGCCATACCTACTCCAACAAGGCCACACCTCCTAATACTGCCACTCCCTTTGGGGGTCATTTTCTTTCAAACCACCACAGATGCCTACCCCTTATCTTCCCCAAGCTCCCAGTAACCAACATTCTATTTTCTGTCTCCATAGATTTGACTGATTTAGGGCTCTTTCATAAGTGGAATCATGAGTTAGGTGTGGTGGTTGAAGTCTGTAATCCTAACACTCTGGAGGCTGAGACAGGAAGGTCTCTGTGAGTTCAAGACCAACCTGAGCTACATAGTAAATTCTCTGCTGGTCTGTGCTGTACTGTGAGACTACCTCCTCAAGAAAAATAATTGAGCTAGGAACTAGTAGTGCAAGTCTTTAATCCCAGCACGCAGGAGGCAGAGGCAGGAGGATCTCTGTGAGTCTGAGGCCATGGTGGTCCACAAAGTGAGTTCCAGGACAGCCAAGGCTACATAGAGAAACCCTGTCTCAAAAAGCAAGCAAGCAAACAAAAACAAACAAACGAAAAAGAAAAATGATTGAAATTGTATGGAAGTTATTCTTTTGTGTCTTTAGAAGTGTAAGAGCACAAATACCTAAATCCAATCCTAGGCCAATCCAATGAGAACTTTGGAGAGTGAATCCCAGACACTGGTGGTTTTATTAAAGGCTCCCAGCAGTTCTGACGGACATCCATGGAAACAAGTAGGCTGAAGGTTTGAGTCAGATTTACTTCACTGAGTCCTTCCCTATCACAGACACACCCCAGCACCTGCTAACAGGTGTCTTGAAGTCTCTTATCTGAAGGTGATCCCTCCACGTGTTTAAGTGATTGGGTTTTTTTGTTTTGTTTTGTTGTTTTTTCCATACTCTTTTATTTCTTTCCATTCAAAAAAATTTACATTTACTCCCCTTCTCCCAGTCCCCTCCCACTCCCCCCAACCCTCCCATTAAGTGATTGTTATAGCAACACAGTTGTGATTTGACCTCACTGTCTCTCCCAGGCCTGTGGTTTGAACACTTGCTCCCGCTTGCTATCTTAGCAGACTGTGGTACCTTTGAGAGGTTTACTTAGCTGGCAAAAGGAAGGAGCAGGCCTTTGAAGGTTCTGCCATGAGTCTTGCAGTCTACCTGCTCCTTGGTTCACTGCAAAGGGAACAGCCTCTGCTACACACCCCTGCTCCTGAGATCTGAGCTGTTTACTCAACCCTGATCCGCCACTGCAATGGACATATGCCTGTTACTGAGATCTGAGTTGCTCAACCCTGCTCCCCACCACAGTGGACACACTTCTGCGGCTGAGATCTGAGCTACTCAACCCTGATCCCCTACTGCAATGGACACACGCCTGTTACTGAGATCTGAACTATTAACCCTGCTCCCCACCACAGTGGCACACCCCTGCTCCTGAGATCTGAGCTGTTTACTTAGCCCTGCTCCCCCACCAGAATTGGCTGAAACCTCTGAAACCTAGAAGTAAAATAAATCTTGCCTCCCTCAAGATGCTTCTATTGGGAATATGAAGGAGTAATTTGAAAGTACATAGTTTAAACAGCTCCATGGTAACAAACTCCATTCTGTCTTCCTCAGCATGGGATTCAATAATAAAGTGACATGGGATGGGTCTTAAACAAAAGGTGTCCCTTCTCATAAAGTTGTTCAATGTGTGCGCACCTGTGTGGGAGTGACCTAGAAGACCAGAAGAGGGTGTCAGATCCCCTGGAGCTGAAGTTACAGGCAGTTGTGAACTGTCCCAGGTAGGTGCTAGGGACCAAACTCAGGTCCCGTGGAAGAACAGAAAAGGCTCTTAACCATTGAGCCATTTCTCCATTCCCCCTGTTGGGGGATTTGCATGAGAGAAACAGACGATGCCTGGCAGCAGCCCTCAGCAATAGAGGCAGCCTGCCACTCCTCCGCTAAAGCCCCTTTGTTCTTTCCTTACCTCTCTCTGTGGCGCCTAGTGGAGGGGAGGGCAGACCAGGTCTGCAGCGGTGGTCCTGTGGTACAGCAGCTGAAATCTCAGCCCCAGCAAACTTCAGGCAGGAGCACTCTAAGATGACTAAAACCTGCATTGCTTAGAGGTCCCGCCCTGGGAGTGGCTCAGACATCTGCTATGAGGATAGACTTGCATGTGGGTGGCAGGGCCAGGCTGCTGGAGGCCCTGAGAATCTCTTGTGAGGCTTTTGAGGACAACCAGGTTCTCCTCCTCTGCTGGCTCTGGTCCTCTAGGACTCAACACACACAAAAGCCATGGGAACCCTTGAGGGCCACCTGCTGCCAGGAATAGGCTTCCTTGTCTACTCGGTCTACTACTCAGTGCTAACATCCTTGGCCCTGCTACGGGGAGAGAAGGCCCTCAAGCACCCACTGCTCCCGAGGAAGCTGCGGGGACACAGGCTGTTTCAGCAGGTATCGTATGAAGCCGTGACGAAGGTGGTCGTCCCCGTCTTTGGCATTATTGGTGAATACTTCTACCCCCTTGGGGTCAATCGCCTGCAGATGATAGATTGGGCGGACCCCCGGCGGCCGTTTATTTTCAAGGACAACTGGCAGCATGTAACCATGTTTGGGTTCTTTGTCCTCAGTGGCATAGTAGACATTGTGAGCCAGTCACACCTGCCACGTTGGGGTGTGAAGCTGGAACGTGCGGCCGAAGCGCTGGCTTTCTATGTGTTGGTGTTGCTGATGGCAACCCACATTGAGAACAAAAACTCCTTGGAGATCCGAGTGCATCTTCTGTTAATGGTACCCTCCTTCTTGCTTGCTGTGGTGCTCACTGTGGAGGTATGGATCCCCAACAATCCCTCAATCTGGCTCCTCAAGAGTTGGCTGGGGATAGTGTTAAGCAACTGGATGATGCAGCTTTGTGAGATGTACGTACCTCCCACTGGACAGCCCTGGCGGGCAGACAACCCTACAGACCTTGCCTTCCTAACCATCTTCTTCTGCTGGCACCTGGCCTTGGCGGCTGTCCTGGTGATTGCCATCTATGGCCTCTGCAGTCTCTGGCACTGCTACTCTTCTTCTTGGACAAAGACTCCTGGTGCTAAGTACCAGCGGTGCCCTATGGAATCCAGCGAAGAACTCGAAAAGCTCAAGGCAGAGGCCCTGGCACAGGATGGAGCTGTGTAGAGACCGAAGTTGCCTCTGGAGTGCTGTAAGCACAACCTGGGATCCATAGCACGGCTTCCTGCCCCAGGACTAGCTTCTTCTTCCTAAATAAAACTTCTAGCTCCAAGGATGACTTCTTGCTTAGCACTTTGTTCTGTACAGGTCAGTGTCTCACCTGTTTCCTTGTCTATATGGTTCCTGGTCATTCGAATGCAAAGAACAAAAGAATGCTTTTCTGTAATAACTCTGGGGAGTTTTTCTTATTAAGGAAAGAAAAGAAACAAACTAAGTAAGTCTATGGACTACTGAGAAACAGATGAAGAACTTGGGCTGCATTAAGGAGGGGTTCAGGCAGTTTACCAAGGGTTCAAGTCAGAAGCGAGAAGAGTCTAAGGAGGAATTCTAGAAGGTGGTTGTAGTAGGGCGATTAAAATATAATTCTCGGGCTGGTGAGATGGCTCAGTGGGTAGAGGCACCTGCCACCAACCTCAGGACCTGAGGTCCATCACTGTCCCACAGTGTAGAAGGGGAGACCTGACTCTTGAAAGTTGTCCTCTGATAATTCTGTGGCTCACATGCCACCACACACACACTAAAAAGAATAAGATGCAGTTAAAATGTTAAAGCAGATTTAAGGGCTGGGGATGTATCTCACAGGTAAAGTGTGTGCCTAGCGTGCATGGGGCTAGGCTCAATCTCTAGCCATGCAGAATCAAAAAGCAAACAAATAATTGGAAGTGGCTTGGGTTTTGGCTGCAATACAGAACGACATGCTCCAACTCCTTTAGAAAGTCTAGTGTGCGTGTGTGTGTGTGTGTGTGTGTGTGTGTGTGTGTGTGTGCATGTGTGTGTGTCATATCCTATGTGAGCTCTTCTGGGGAGAGACTGAAGAAGAGATCGGATACACTTGAGGATGAGGGTGGAGGAGAGGTAGCGGTGAAGTGGGGCTGATCTCTACGGACATCGCCAAATGAGATGCAGACACCCAGCGTCTGGGAGCCTGAAGAAATGGCAGGATAGGAGGAGGGGTCGGCAGGAGTGTGGAAAAGGGTCATGGAGAGAAGTGGGCCCCATGTGGCTGCTGTATTTGCTCTCCCCATGCACCCAGGAGTGCTCTCTATGAAGGACTGAAAGCTTCTAGAAGCGCAGAGGGTTGCAGATAGCAGACAAGGCATTGAAAATGCCACAGGCACCCTGGAAAGAAGCAACAACGTGCAGTGTACGGACGGTGGTGTCTGGAGAGCAGAGGCTGGGGGTTCTACAGGGAGCTAGCAGAGGGGCCTGGCCTCCTCCTGCCCCCATACCCCAAGCCTTTTCTTCTCCACGCAATGGGAACCAACCCAACCACAAGCCATTTTCTATGCCAAAAATCCCAGAGCCAGAACCTGGTTCTAAGACTAAGAAAACTTAAGGTTTGAGGCGCCTCGTGTTCTACGGCGTGTTCTTGAGCCTGGGACAGTGTTCATGTTATCATTGATAATTTGTATATCATGAGTCATTCACCAAAGTGAAAATTTAAATTTTTTCCCTCTAAAAGCTGTTCTCCAAGGTGCATAAGCTTTGTACGCCGTAGAACCTGGCTCTGCCTCATCCCACAGGCTTAACGTGCTGCCAGGGCGTGCCAGACAAACCCATCTCTTCTGGATTGATAGCACATTCTTCATAAGAGGGTGGTGTTAAAACTTGTCCATATGCAGCCTGAAAGCGAAAGCTTAGGATGTGAATTGCATTACACACAAGTTGAGAGTCACTTGCCAAAGTATAATTCCTAAATCAACAAAAATAAATGAGGGACTGGGGCAGTAGCTAAGAGGTAATGTGCTTGCCTGATATGTCAGGAGGCCCTGGGTACTAGCACCACACACACAAGCAAATGTGAGAGTTAGCAGATCCTACGCATGGTTTAGAAAAGGGAATTAGAGTTAAGAGAAGATGGATCCGGAGCGGGAGATAGGCACAGGTTACACAAGTTGACCACTTTACCTCTCTGTGTGGGGGTTGTCTGCACATCTGGACCTTGTGGGGTACATTAGTCACTGTTTTCTAAAGAAAACAGGATGTTGAGATAGAGAGACAGACAGATGGCAAAGCATGACATGTCCAAAACTCTGCAGGACAGGACAGGAGGACAGAGGCCAAGGGTAAGTTGAAGCCTCATTCTTGAATTCATAAGTTTTGTACAAAGAGAGATCTCTCAGGGGGCATTAGTCTTTGCTAGGACTTTGAATGGCTGCATGAATGAAGCCTGTGCTTACTGTAAAGGGTGAGCTTCTTGTTTAAGTGCTGCTTTAAGTGTTAATCACACCTGAAAAATACCATCACAGTCGCAGCTACAAGGATATGTGACCAAACTGGATACTACAGCCTAGCCCAGATAACATAAAATCAGCTGTAATACCCAGCACACAGAACATTGCCACTCAGACACTTTTATTAGCTTGGAATTTTTGGAGACTTTCCAAAATAACAATACTAATTTCATTTTAGAGGAATTTCATCATTAAGACTCTGACTAGTGGTTAATATACATGTGATCTGACCTGGACTTTGGCTCCAAGCTTTATCGAGTGGGGGAAGAGTTTATAGCTAGGTGACAGCTATCTTTTTGTTATTGTTTTGCTATTTTCGAAACAGGGTCTCTCTGTGTAATTCTGGCTGTTCTAGAACTCACTCTGTAGACCAGGCTGGTTTCGAACTCATAAAGATCCACCTGCCTCTGCCTCCTGAGTGCTGGGGTTAAAGGTATGCACCACTATATCTGGCTGGTGACAGATACCTTTAAAAACTAAAAAAAAAAATCAATGTTCAAGGGATTTTTAAAAAAAATTATTAATGTGCTGTGCACACATAAATTTATTACTATACATTTTACATTTTAGACATCTTAGAAAATGTTGAAAAGTATCTTGAAACTTGCCCAGTGCCATAATCCCAAACTAATTATTGCCAAGAGGTCTAATGGGTTGATGACAGAGCTTTTCTTGCTGACATCTCAAATTATGCTTGGTGACTAAGGCAAGGTAAGGCAAGAGGCTTAGAGGAAAGATCCTAACGATGAAGAAACCAAGAGCGAGAACCTAGTGTTGTGGGAAGGAATTGAGAAAGGATGGCCACAATACGAGGAAATGACAGCCCTGGGTTGGGGAATCCCAGAGCATTTGTCCTCAGTGAATTCTCAAGCTCACTTTTGCCATGGAGAAGGATGAAAGGCAAGACACCAAGGACAGGATGACCTGTAGAGGGGGAAATGACCAGGGTTAAGCAGAAGAGGGTCGCTCAGAGACAGCAGTGGTGACTCACCTCTGCAGTCCCAGAGCTGAGAGGACCAGGAGCAGCGGAGGCCACTCTGGACCATGTGAGCGCCTGTTTCAAAAACAGCCAATGGAGGGAGCCAGGGAGATGGCTCAGAGCTCTGCAAGTGCGAGGCCTGAGCTTGAACCCTCAGCACACAGGTAAGTGGACATGGCGGTGTATGACCATCACCCCAGCATTTGGGGCAAAGGCAGCAGACCTCTCTGGCCAGCCAGCCAGCAGAAATGGTGAGTTTTGAGCTCTAGTCCATGTGCACATGCACACCACCATGCTCCCTGCCATGACGATAATGGACTAAACCCTCTGAAACTGTAATATTGCAGGTTTTTATCATGTTGTGAACCCCTAGATTTAGTTATTTCCTGAGGAAACCTGATTCTAGCGGTGGTGTGTTTCGGCCCTAACACACACCTTTTCTGCAAGAGCTTTCTGCTTGAATATTGTAAACAGGATTAAATAAAAACAACTACAGGTCCAGAGGCAGAGCAAGTAACCATTTGACAGGAGGAAAAGCCATACAGAGTTAGGATGATCAGAAGCATGGACAGAGAGATGCACGGGGAGTATAAGGGAAGGACATTCACGGGTAGGAGGGTTTTTGGGAGAGCTTCATCCATCTTTTCCATACTATGGGTATCAACAAAAAATGAAGGACAAAAGAACCAAGAATCTTGCTGAGGCAATCGCCTTCAAAGGGTGTTCCTAATATTCTTCCAGTTGGTATGTGAAGAAGAAACATTAAATATTAAGCTTTCTGTAGCAAGAGTTGTTACAGAAATAAATGCAAATGTGCTATTATAGTATACACTACAAAAATGCAGAAAATTTCTTTATTTGGCTGGTATGGGAGCTTTCTGCCAATGATCCATACTGAGTGAAACAGTAAAAACGAGGTTAAGAAACAGACTGATTGGTTTTGTGTTTATTTCAATAGTGACAATAAATTACGGCTTGGAAAAAAAAGAAATGGTGAGAATGATTCCGTGGGAAACCATGTTTCAGGACAACAATGTGGAGAGTGACAGAGGAAGACCCAGTGTTCTGCCTTCTCTGGCCTCTGCATGGGCACACATGGGCACACAGGCACACAATACACACACACACACAAACACACACACACACACACACAAAGTAAAAACTGAGACCAGTTAAATTTAACAAAATACACTGGAGAAAAAGATACTTAGGGCTAGGCAGCATTTCAGACCAAAGATGTTCCAGGACGTCCCCCTCCCACCATAGGTTATGTTTATAGGCAGTGAATAGGAAATGACATACAGAAACAACCTGACTAGGGACTTGGATTCAGTCAGTGAAATGCCTGCCCTGCAAGTCTGAGAACCTAACTTTAGAGTCACAGCATCCACAGAGAAGCCAGGCATGGAAGCATGCATTATAATCCCAGAATCGAAGGGACAGAGAAGTGGGTTCCTAGAGCTAACTGGTCAGGGAATCTAGTCAATCGCCATTCTTTGGATTAACTGAGAGACCCCATCTCAAAAACTTACTTGTGGAGAAAAAGTAAGACACTTGTAGTTAACCTCTAGCCTCTACACACATATGCACAGATATGCATATAGATCACATGAACACACCCATAAAATCATGTATGTATTTTATATACATGTTACAAACACCCCTCTACTCCCCCCACCACATAAGAAGACAATAGCCCCTTTGGTTGCAGTTGTCATTTTTATGGTCGTATTTTAAACAATTTTTTAATTTACTTATTGATTTATGTGTGTGTCTACACACGTGCACACATACACATGAGCACACATACACACATGCACAAATAGGTGCCATGGTGTGCACATGAAGGAAAGAGGATGACTTTGATGGCTTGGTTCATGGGAATCAGTTCTCTTTTTCCACTGTGTGGGTCCCAGGATTGAACTCAGGTCATCAGGCTTGGTGGCAGGCACTTTTACCCACTAAGCCATATCATAGGCCCCATGCTAGGCATATCTGGGCAGCTTTTAGCCTCTGATTGGCTAGAAGTTCAGCTGCTATGATTGGCTAAGACCAAGTTACTTACACACTTAGAGACAGGTTGTCACAGCTTGTTCACAGATCACGCTGCATTTACTTTTAGTATATAGGGCAGCTATTTTAGGTCAAACTTACCATCTAAGTTTAAAGGTCAATTTTATTTGGGTTTATCAATACCTAACAGTGACAGTTAATTTATAATTTAACTGGACTTGGAATTCCTAGGCGACACACTTCTAGGCATGTCCATGAGGGTGTTTCTAAAGAGATTTTAACTGAAGTGTGAAGACTATCCATGTGGGCAGCATCACCCAGTGAACTGAGGTCCTAGACAGAATAACAAAAAAGGGGACAGGGGATAAAGGAAAGTATGGACAGCAGTGTTTGTCTCTCTCCTTCCCAACTCTGAACGAATATGACCAGCCACCTCATGCTCCCACCACCATGCCTTCCCTGCCATAACAGACTGGTATCCTCTCAAACTGTGAGCCAAGACAAACTTGTATCCCCTCAAACTGTGAGCCAAGGCAGACTTGTATCCCCTCAAACTGTGAGCCAAGGCAGACTTGTATCCCCTCAAACTGTGAGCCAAGGCAGACTTGTATCCCCTCAAACTGTGAGCCAAGGCGGACCCTTTCTCCCTTCAGTTGCCTCATCAGGTACTTTGTCACAACAATGAAAAAAGTAACTAATACATTGCTCCACAGAGGGATCATGGGAAATAAATGAGGCACTTCATTTATATTTAGAACTCACAATGCACAATTGGTTCAATAAATGTTAGGTTGAGAGATGGGATATACAAGCAGACAATGGCCTGATTCTTCATAAAAACAGAACTATGATTTGAAATCTGCAGCAACCCAACCCAGTAAGTCACTTGCTTACCCACTGAGCCAGTGCCAGGAGTTAGCCTACTACCTACAGTAGCTGGCACAGGAAATCAGCCCGACTACCAACAGTCACCAGCCCAGATAGTCAATCAGCTACCTAAGGTCAGCGAGCTATCAAAATTCTAAACAAACTGTAGATATTAGTTAGCTATTTTGGTTAATTAGTCCAGAAAGTCAAACAATGATGCCTGCACCGACTGACCCCAAATGGCAAAAAGCCTGATTAATAAGCTAGCAGCTTTCCTGATTTTTACCTCATTTTCAATTGCAGACCAACCAGGCAAAGCCAAATATACACCCTGGCCCACCACATAGGATGCCATGCTTCTGGTTAGCCCACTTCCGGGTTCCCCAACAGCCTCTATCAGGGCACAATGAAGCTCTCATTGCCCCGCCATAAAGCTTCCTCACTTCTCCATGGGCCTTGCAGTCTCTGCATCAACACAGGCTAACCTGATGGTGACTGCCTCCCTGGCAAGCCAAGAACAGCCTTTGTCTGTTCCCACTGGATTGGTCTCTGTTTATTGCCTCCATCAATGGATAGCTTGTTCCTCCAAGCAATTACTCAATATTTACTGAACACCTATTGTAGGTTGGGTTCCACGATAGGCCCTGTGAATAAGGAAGTGACTCAATGCGTGGACCCTGCCTGCAAGCTGAGTGCAGTTCAATGGGAGGAAGGGGAGAGCTACCAAACTGGTAAGACGGAGCACAGTTTGCAAACTGCTAGTTGAACCATCTGGAGCTCGGAGAAGGGAACATGCAGAAAGGAAGCTCTGAAGCGCTATGAGCAGGTGTTTGGCTGTTAAATCCACAGAGATGGGCAGTCACCAGGAAATCCCACGCAGGGCTGAGGGCTCAGAGCAGAACTCCGGCAGGCACCACCTTTGCCCGAGGAGAGGAAGAGACATCTGTGAGACAGACCAAGAAAGAGCAGCCAGAGAAGAAGATACCAGAAACATGTCACAAAGCTTTCTTTCTTACTGTCCCGCCCTCTTCTGCCTTCCCCTCCCAGATAAACATGGCTTCAGGATTAAGGAGAAGCAGTCCTCAAATGAGTGGAACTGGTTTTGCTTTTCCTGTAGAGCTGCCCCGTTCACAGCAACAAGGTGACTGGTGTTCTATTAGTCAGATAATAGACCCGATGACGAAAGAAATGGGGACGAAGTGAACATTCTCAGGACTAACACTTCCCACGAGGTTGCACCCAGCTCTGGGTTGCTACCTGCATCTTGGTACGGTGGGACTGCAGTTCATTCCTGGATCGCATAGAGCCTTACAGTGAGTGTATACCAGGTGGAGAAGGGAATCAAATTCCCTCTCCTCGCTGGCCTCTGAGGACCACGACACATAGTTCACTGTCCCCCCACTCATTAAAGCTGCACCCGGTCACTTAGCTGAATTCCCATGGCCTCTCCCCACACCGACTTTTCTTACTGCTGAGGACCCCCTTCTGGTAAACCCTCTCCTTCCTCCTTACTGAAGATGCCCCATGCACACAGATCTCTTTCCTCTACCTGTGGCAAAAGGCGCTGCTGGTGTCCTTCTTCCTCTCGGGGGCCTCACCACCCCTGCCCAAGTCCTGGTGAAACAGTCCCTCCCCCTGCAAACCATCTCTCTGAGGATGCAGAACCCAGGGCGTCTCTGAGAGATGCAACTTCAGTGTTCTCATAGTCTTGCAACTCAGACTCTAGGGGGTGGGGTCTGTGGAACAGGACTGGGGGAGATCCTTGATCTTCACTTCCTTTTTGAGGGAGTAGGCTGTTACTTTCAATAGTCTTGTCATAAACAAGAGAAAACATACCAGCAACGAGCCTCATTTCCTTTCCAATTAATTTTTTGAGGGTCCTATGTAGCCAGGCTGGCCTCCAGGTTGGCTTATGCAATGCTGGGGGAGATCAAACCCAGGGTCTCACACATGTTAGGGAAACACTGTACCAACGGAGCCACAGACCTAGTCTTCCTTAAAAAAAAAATTGAAATCAGACTATCAAATTTGGCCAGGTGATAACTACTGTAATCCCAGAATTTAGGCTGAGGCAGGAGGACAGCAAGCTCAAGGCCAGCCCAAGAAGGAAACTTTTGCCAAGGATTTAGAACTAGCTCACAAACAATGCCAGAACTCAGTTCTGCCAGGCTGCCCTTGGCTTTGTCCCTGTGCTCCAGCATCACATCTCTTGTTAAAGAAGGCACCCGGTCTGAGAATGAATGACTCTAGCGCAGGCCTTTCACATGGTGAGCGGTCAACAGCTGACCTCTGCCAGGAGGACTGGCTGAAGGGTGAGGTCCTGCTCAGCCCTTAAGGTGTGAGCTGCTACCCAAGAGAGGAGTGTGTTCCACCCGGTCACAAGATGGACCACACCTGTTGGTAAGTTTTGACAGGATAGCAGCTTAATTACAGGAAATCTCCCTTGCTTCTCCTCCTGGAGAGGCTCCAAGGACCTGAGGTCCTGACTTGCTCGGCACCTGGCAGGCCGAGGATGCACTGTGGCAGCGGCCCGCAGTCTGCTTGTGGACCAGAGGAGACAAGTCCTTCCTCTGCATCTTTGTGAACGAAGGTTCACACGCCCAACTGGAGAGGAAGGAGGAAAACAAACAGGTGGTTTAACTGATGGCTTCAGCGCTTAGGACATGCAATGGTTACCTACTTCTAAGCTCTTGGGAGGTACAAAAGAACAAACCGAGGTCCCTGCCCTGGAGGAGTTAGAGCGAAAGGATGGTTCAATGGTGAGTTGGTGAACTTACTACATCATGTCGACACACAGTCCTGAACCTAAACTTCCTCCTCCCACACACGGATTTCCCACAACCTGAAATTCCCTAGCAAATTCACTAAGGAACAGTAGGTTGCATGGTAATACAGAATGATTCCGAACATGAAGGCTGCGCGACTGGAAAGCGGAGCCTGCCTTGGCAGCTCTGTTCTTCCATGCATAAAAATCCCATTTTCCTTAATCCCCAGAGCTCTTTAGAATCTTGGGCCTTTACACTCCTTCTTAGCAGATAAGTTTTGAAAGCTAAGACAGGATGGCAGTTTAATTACACAAGGTCACAAAGTCACTTGTGTCCGCTCTTTCCATCTAATGATTCTGGCAGGTTGCCTGAGACACCAGATGTGCGGACAGAAGCAAGTCCTAGGGATATACGAATGCGCTAAGTGGGGATAACAAGGTACATTGACAGGAAAACAGTGCTCAGCATGGCTGGCAAAAGGCACCAAACCAAGAGGACAGGATGGGCTTGCAGCTGGCCTCTAGCTGTCATTGATCTTAAGCTGTGAAACTGAATCATCTTCTCTGTATTGAGTTTGTGGACCATTTGGAGAGAGGGACAGTCTATTTGACACTAAGCAATCACTTGAGGGGTGTCTCCGTGCAAAGCCGGCAGTGCTTAGGGTTGGTTTGCAAGCATAACAACCTGTCATGATTTACCTACAGACAGATGCATGGTCAGGAAACCTTTTACTATTTGTAGCGTCCGTGCTACTACATGTACTATGGTACTATGCCTGTAGCATACTGTCCGCACTACGGGACAATTCGGGTAAGGTTCGCAAGCCAGGAAAGGGCCTGGAGATTGACACACACACAGACAGAAAGATAGAGACACGGGTCATTCTTGAAACAAGAAAGCCCCCTTTAGTGTGTTCCAGGGCAGCTTAAATAGGGGTCCTTAACTGCTAGCCACACCCCAGCCAAACCCACCAGAAACCACTCCCCTGACGTCAGGAACTCCTGAGGGTCTCATGCTCAGAGCAGCTACAAACACAGGAAAACAAGTTGTTTTGCTCAGAGCAGCTGCAAGCATAGCAAGTTGTTTATAGGAAGTTCAGGGTCTGGGGGTCCACAGTCCCCAACAATTATTTATTTAAGAACACATCCTAAGTAAATAATTTGAACACGATCTTTAATATTCATCGCAAGGAAAGAAGATGCTATCATGGGGAAGTGCGGTGAGGGGTTATTAGGACCAATTACAGGATTGAAGTTTTTATTGGCAACCTTGGAGGAGATTCAGCAAAACAGTGCATTGCTGTGGGTCAGGTGACTAGAGTAGCTCTGTGGTTGGAATCTGTGAGAACAAAAGTTAAACGCTGGAGGCCGTTTATGATCTTACTCCCCTAAACAAGTTTGTTTGACCCATCTGCACCTGCACCGGGTGTGCTTGATCACATGTGGGTGGGAGGCCTGTGGGCAGGAAATATATCTAGATGTGTGGTCACCCCTGACTGCATGTAGATGGGGGGGAGCATGGTATTGGTGTTGGTGCTGGTGTTGATGGTGGTAGTGGTATGTAGGTAGGAAATATGTCAGGATGTATGCTTGCCCCTGATTGGACACGATGGAAAGTACAGTGGCCTTGTGGGGTTGCCTTTTTAAGCCTCTGCAAGGCGTGACTCGTGGTCACTTTCTGGAAATCCAGAGATGGACTTGGCCAGAGAGTCCATCAATCTGGCCAGTATCTAATTAAAGCTTGCTTTAAATTTGGCTTTCAATTGTGGTGAGTGGTCTCATGCTCGACCGGTGGGATTAACAACCTACTATGTGCACTCCAGAAGATGGAAGACTGGAGCAAGACCATAGCAGCAACCTTAAACCAACAGCAGCCACTCATATTGGCCAACACAAGGGAGCCCGCCGTCCCTGTGGCCCGTGGACAGCGCCTCTTGCCCATGTCCAGATATGAGGAGAGGTCTTTGTTTGCTAAGCCATCACCAGCACAGAGGCCTTCTCTGATGGTGGCTCTTACTTGCATACGAGAAACAGGTGAAAGAATTAAAATTCTCAACCTGATGATTCTTTGACATGAGTGAAAGAATTAAAAAATAAAAGAAATAAAGTCAAAGTTAGGTACCCTCCTAGTCAGTCAAGGACCAAAAGATAAAGGGGAGCACCAGATGGGCACCATGACCCATGACTCACCAGCTAGCCCACCCGCGATAGCCAAAACAGGAGTGATAAAGAAGGGCAGTAAGACCCTGCCAAACACAGTGTCCTCGTCATGTCTGTTTTTGTGAAATCCAAAGTGAAACAAATCACTGTGCCCCAAAATAACCCTATGCTCTATATGAATTAACCAATGAAATACTTGTTGCTGGGTACCCTAAAGCTGCCTGCCCCAAAATCCTATATAAACTACTTTGTTCTCTAAGCCTGGCATGCTCAGCAACCCGATTGCTGCAGCATCCGCAGGCCTGTGTAACCAACTAATAAACGCCTCTTGCTTGTGCAGCCGAAGTCGACTGGAGTCTTCTCTTGGTGGGGAGCGTCTGCTGGAGGGTCTCCCCTTACCGGGGGTCTCTTCACAGGGAAGAGCTGAAGCCTCACGGGTGCCCGGCTAACACTCACAGGTCAGGAGCCATCATTATCCTTAGCCTAACTGAGTACAGAAGAAGAAATACAATGATTGAGGATAAAACAGTGTGAACGTCTCATGCCAATGATCCAGCACAGTTGAACCGGGACGGTATAGCAGTGGTTGTTAGCATCCAGACACACCCGGCCCCACCCCTTGAGGACCAGACAGAGTGCGGCACCCCTGCTTCATGCCTGTGTGCAGAGCAGGCAGCACCCTGTCCCTTTTAAAGGCAAAACTCCGCCTACTTCTCTCTCTTCTTCCTCTTTATCTTTCTCTGTGTCTCTCTCTCCTCTTCTGTGGCTCCTGTCCTCAGAGGCCGTCTCTTCCCTCCCCTCCCCCTTTTCCATTCTTTTTCTCTCAATAAAACCTCCCATGTAAGCTCCATCTGCATGCATGTCTGTCTCTCACTCGCCTAGGGGCCCCTTGACCCACTCAGGTCCCTCTCCTGCTGTATCATAACAGTGGTCACATGATTGCTTGAGTCAGTCTGACCTTAAAAACAATAACATTGGAAGTTATACCTTACTAAGATATGGAAGAATGAAGATGGCGAGATAGAGGTTTGGGACATCGGAATTAAAATTAATTTAAAGATAGATATTTAATGACATACTAGGGTCATTAGCATATGATAAGAGAAAGGAAAAATGACCCTAAGGGGATCCAGTATCATGCCAAGCAAATTACAGGCTACCATAAAAGGAAACTAAGATCTGTATTCTGAGCACACAGCACGGGCCTTATTGCTAAGGTCATGTTGAAATTCTCTCTGTATGATATAGTATAAGGTAGTGATTAAATTCCTTGGAAGTCACATCTCCTGTCACGAATTGCCAATGTTTTATTCAAAGTATGTGTCCAGGTGCTTCGCAGGTCCTGAAGAGCATATTCAATGACCTTACGAAAATGCATCTTTCCCAAGTGGACTGGCTCTGAGCACCGCTCAGTACCCACTTCTCACGGATGAGTCTCTAGCTGAAGCAGCCCGAAGGGGCCGAAATAGTTATTCTGAGATCTGAATAATGTCTGGGATGCACTGGGCTCAGGGTGCCCTATAAGTGGGCCACTGTCATCCTGTTCAGGCATTCATCTGGACAGAGAAAAGCCAGGTACCTGCGTGGGTCTCCTGAGCACTCGGAAAGCGTTAGACTGAGCAGTATGACCGCAGCATTGGCCTAGCAGGAACAGGACTGAGCTTGCTTACTTGTACAGTTTTGACACTATGTTTCAATGTTCCTTCTTACTTTGGTGGTACAGACCTCCTGAACAACAGCATTTCTTTTGTTAGTTTTTTATTAACTGTAGATCTGACATGACTCCATTTTGAACAGTGTTTGTTCTATTGTGGCCGTTTATGTCCTTTGTCTCAAGTGGAGAATAGAGGCTATTAGAGAACAGAAGGAACTGAGAACTAAGAGAGGAGCGGATCTTAGCGTAGTCCCTCCACGTGGGAATGCTCCACTGTGCCAGAGCAGCAGTGAAAATCTCAAGTAACAGCAAAGAATCCACTCCCCTCAAAAAAAAAAGTTAACTCGGTTTTCACAAAATGTTTTTCTTTACATTGTGACAAACAGCTGGTTTTTGAGACCAGGCTGACCTGGAACGCCTAGAGATCCACCTGCCTCTGCCTCCTGAGTGCTGGGATTAAAGGTGTAACACCACACCCAGTCTCGATGGCAGTTTTTGGGTGATCTGAAAACCCTTGCTGCCAACAAATCCTACTTGAGACTCAATCTCTGGAGCAATCTAACAACACTGGGGAGGAAACCCTCTTTCAACAAAGTGAGTTTGAGCAGGGTGAGTGCTCCCCAAGCCTTTGTGTGCACCGACATTATGGCTGATGTTAAGTTTCCATGGCGACTTTCATCCCTTCCTTCACCCTCCCACTGTAGAGCCTCTCTCCCATCGGTTCCCCCAGGGGCACATCATGCCTGACTAAGTTGCTGACACACAATAGTTTTTCTAGAACAGCATCATCAGAATTCAACACAATAAAGATTATTCCATTAATTTTTGTTAGTCATGCTAATAACCTCTTATTCCTGGCACTTTGAGTTTTTTCCTACAATATTGGTTTGTCAGCAAATGTATAGTCTTCAGGCCTATCTCTCTTCTGAGACGAATAAATGCAAAAACAAATCCCACTTTGTAGGGCAGCCTACTGCACTTCGTTTA
>PVIU01004856.1:0-121238 GCA_004026605.1 Ondatra zibethicus | reverse complement strand
TATATGTTTTTCTTTGGGTTCACCTTGTTATTTGGCTTCTCTAGGCTTGTGAACTATAGGCTCAGTGTCCTTTGTTTATGGCTAGAGTCCACTAATGAGTGAGTACATAATGTGTATATATTCCACACTTTCTTTATCCATTCTTTATCAAAGTTAGAAAATGTAAAAGAGGGCTGGAGAGATGGCTCAGCGGTTAAGAGCATTGCCTGCTCTTCCAAAGGTCCTGAGTTCAATTCCCAGCAACCACATGGTGGCTCACAACCATCTGTAATGAGGTCTGGTGCCCTCTTCTGGCCTTCAGGCATACACGCAGAAAGAATATTATATACATAATAAATAAATAAATATTTTAAAAAAAAGAAAATGTAAAAGAAATGGACATTTTTTTAGATAAGTACCATATACCAAAATTAAATCAAGACCAGGTGAATAATTTAAATAGACATGAGGAAATAGAAGCTGTCGTAAAAAACCTCCCAACCAAAAAAAGCCCAGGACCAGATGGTTTTAATGCAGAATTCTACCAGAACTTCCAAGAAGAGCTGATACCTATACTCCTTAATATGTTTCACATAATAGAAACAGAAGAGTTATTGCCAAACTCTTTTTATGAAGCTACAGTTACCCTGATACCAAAACCACACAAAGACTCAACCAAGAAAGAGAATTACAGACCAATCTCGCTCATGAACATCGATGCAAAAATTCTCAATAAAATACTGGCAAACCGAATCCAAGAACACATCAAAAAAATTATCCATTATGATCAAGTAGGCTTCATCCCAGAGATGCAGGGCTGGTTCAACATACAAAAATCTATCAATGTAATCTATCATATAAATAAACTGAAAGAAAAAAACATATGATCATTTCATTAGATGCTGAAAAAGCATTTGACAAAATTTTTTGTTTGTTTGTTTTTTTGAGACAAGGTTTTTCGGTAGCTTTGGTGCCTGTCCTGGAACTAGCTCTTGTAGCTAGCCTTGAAGTCACAGAGATCCGCCTGCCTCTGCCTCCCAAGTGCTGGGATTAAAGGTGTGTGCCACCACCACCCGGCTAATTATAATTATTTGTAATCCTCTCTAGTTCTGGAATTAAGGGCATGCACCACTGCTGCCTGGTTTCTATGGCAAACTAGTGTGGCCCCTGGAATTAAAGGTGTGTGTCATTTGTGTTACGACTGCCTGATCTGTGAGGCTAGCCAGAGTGGCTGTTTTACTTTTCTGATCTTCAGGAAAGCTTTATTTATTAAAATACAAATGAAATGCCACTACATCAAAGAATACATTTAAAAAAAAAAAAACAGGAGCTGTTTCTTGTATTTTGACTCTCTTGTTAGGTATACACATTAGGAGTTGATGTCTTATTGGAGAACTGACTATTTTATCATTATACATTACCTGTTAACTTTTCCTGCTCTGGAGCCTTCCTTGTCCTACAGCTGCTTCTGTTCCTTTTAAGTGGTGTTCGCACAGTGTGTATTTCTTTAATTTCTTCATCCTTTACTTTTAAGTGAGTTTGTTATAGATCAAATGGAATTGGATTTTAGATATTTGCACTCTTGAAGAGTCTGAATTACAATGGAGCATTATCTTGACAGTCCAAATGATTTTTTATACACTTGGACTAAATATCTACCATATTTTTATCTTTATCTTTGTTTTTTCTTCCAAATTTTCTGCCTTTAGTAATTTGAGCGTTTTGTTTCTGTTTATTCCTTTCTTGTTATATTAACTGTACTTTTAGAACTTATTTTCAGTGGTTGCCCTAACAAGACCAGTATACATTTGGAGGTAGTCTAAGACAGCCTTCAAATAACATTCCATTCCCAAGTAGTATATATAAATTATAATCATAAAAGTATTCCTTTTGAGGTCGGGCGGTTGTGGCACAAGCCTTTAATCCCAGCAGTTGGGAGGCAGAGGCAGGTAGATCCCGATGAGTTCAAGTCATCCTGGCTTACAGAGTGAGTTTCAGGACAGCTAGAGCTACACAGAGAAACCGTGTCTCAAAAAATAAAAGTGCCTTTTCTTGGAAAGGTGAGACACAGGGTTTCTTTGTGTAGCTCTGGCTATCCTGGAACTCGCTCTGAAGACCAGGCTGGTCTCAAATGCAGAGATCCACCTGACTCTGTTTCCCAAGTGCCACCACCACCTGGCTCATAGAAATATTCCTATTTGATTTCTTTTTAATCCTTTGCCTCATTACTGTGAAAGACACATTCTTGGTGTCATGTAGTCTGTGTATTTTTAGCAAATATATAATGACACAACATGGACTTTTAAATGCAGATGTAGTTTTAATTCTTGAATATTAGAATTTGGGGGGGCTGGAGAGATGGCTCAGCGGTTAAGAGCACTGACTGCTCTTCCAGAGGTCCTGAGTTCAATTCCCAGCAACCACATGGTGGCTTACAACTATCTGTGTTAAGGTCTGGTGCCCTCCTCTGGCCTGCAGGCATGTATGCAGGCAGAGCGCTGTATACACAATAAATAAATAAATATTTTAAAAAAAATATTAGAATTTGGAGAATATTAGCTAAGTGGTAGTGGCACATGCCTTTAATTCCAGCACTTGGGAGGCAGGCAGATCTCTGTGAGTTCGAGGCCAGCCTGGTCTACAAAAGCTATTTCCATAACAGGCTCCAAAGCTACAGTGAAACCCTGTCTCGGGGAGAGAAAAAGAATTTGGAGAATATTGATTTGGGGAGACTATGGATCAGAATATTGGTAGAAATTTTAAGAAGTGGGAGAGATGACTTAAGAGCACTGACTGCTCTTCCAGAGGACCTGGATCCAGTTCCCATTACCCACATGGCAGCTCATAAATGTCAGTAACTCTGGTTCCAGGGTAGTCCAACATCCTCAGGTACCAAACACACATGTGATACACACATAAAAGTATAAACAAAACACTAATACACCTAAAATTAAAAACAGCAACAGCAAAAAAGGAAAATTAAAAGTATAATCACTGTATGTGTGTACCTGAGGTCAGTTCCAGTGTTTTTCTGCTCTGGCAAGTGTTTGTAGGACTGAGATTCACAGATTTGTTTGCTTGAGTTTTGAGACAAAGGCTGCGAAGAGCTGTCTTAAGAGTGCTATGGGGGGGGGGGGGACTGGAGAGATGGCTCAGAGGTTAAGAGCACTGACTGCTCTTCCAGAGGTCCTGAGTTCAATTCCCAGCAACCACATGGTGGCTCATAGCCATCTATAATGAGATCTGGTGCCCTCTTCTGGCATGCAAGCATACATGAAAGGAATGTTGTATACATAATAAATAAATAAGTCTTTAAAAAAAAAGAGTGATATGGGGTAGGAGGAATGGCTTCTCTATCATTTACCTAGAATTTAGATGCATATCAATTTGTATATAGTCTTTCCTCTTTGCACCAGTTTACCTAAAATGTGTGGTACATACTTAAAAACTCAGTAATTTAATATTCAGCAGGATCTATCTGTACATGTCTGATTTTGTATAGTACAAAGATGGAAGATTATAGTCTATGACTATATAAGTTTACAGTGATTTTTAACATGTTTAGTTTTTATCATATTTGCTTACAAAATGGTGTGTCCTTTTCTGATTTTAAAGAGTAACCTATACTCATTGTCAGATACGTCTTACAAGTTTATTCTTCAGGGATTTTACAGTTGAGGCATGTAATTACTATTCATTTGAGAGTTGCTAGATAAAACCAAAATCCTTAAGACCTCAGGATGTAAGGAATGGTTTCGTTATTAGATGTCGGGATCTCTTCTGACCTTTCTTGGCTCTAGGCCAAGATTCCTATTTTTTTTTTTGTTTGTTTGTTTTTTGAAACAGGGTTTCTCTTTGTAGTCCTGACTGTCCTGGAGATCCACCTGTCTCTGCCTCCAAAGGGCTGGGATTATATGTGTGCACCACCAAACCCAGCTAGGCCAGGATTCTTAATAATTTGCAAGTATTTTCATACACATGCCCCTCTGGTCCTTCAAACCCTAATAGCTGCGGCTTCCTTAATTATTTTGGTTGATCTAGCCACACTGCATTAACATTGGAATCATGGTTACTCTGCTACCTCCCTTTCTAATGGCTTCTGAATCTACTGAATCTAGTCAATGAATTGGTCATCACCCTTTTTATTCCTGCTGTAATTTCCAAACAATCACCTTCTCCTCCCTTCTCATAGTCTTTTTCCCCTACCTAAAAACTTGTTTTCACTTTATATGCCAGAAACTATGTTTCTCAGCTGACCTTGCCTGGCAATATCTGGAGACAATTTTTTGACTGGAGATAACAGTCAGAGACTGTTATTGGCCTCTTGTCTCTGTTGGCATGACTTGCTGTTATGCACAGTAGTTTCATATAAAAATGATTGTTCAGCCTGATACACCAATAGTTTAGAACTTGAGATAGCTGACTCAATCTAATGTCTAAAGTACAGTCATTGTATTTAGATGCCTCAGGTCAGCTCTGTGTTTATCTTCTCTGACTGTTGCTTGAAGGGACCTTGGGAGTCAGTCAGACTGTATAGTGTTCCATAGTACCTAACTCTCATTACATCCCTTTAGGTGGGTTTCTCTCCCTAATTTTTTTTTTTATAGAAGATAAAGCTGAGTTTTTTTGTTTTTTGGGTTTTTTTTTTAAAGACAGAATCTCTATGTGTCCCTTGCTGTCCCGGAACTTGCTATGTAAACCAAACTCAGGATAAAACTGAGTCTTAAAGAATTAAGTAACTGGATCAAAGCCATGCAGCTAATAGGTGGCAGAGCCATGTTCAAACATTGGTCTGTCTACCGAGAGCCTGAGCAATGGTCAGGACAAACAGCCTGACCTTTACTTTTACTGGGACTATTAACAATGTGTCCGGCCTGACCTCATTGAGTTTCTTCTCTCTGTTTCTCCGTCTGTGGTTTGTATCTTGCTGCTTCTCTGCATACAGTCCCCAGTACACAGTCACTTTGCTTCTCCAACCTGAACTCAAGACCCTCTTTCCAAACTATTTTCTACAAATTTCTTCAAAGTTTTTAAAATATTCTGCATTTTCTAATTTTTTAAATTGATTTATCTATTCTTGGAGAATTTCATGCATGTGTATATTTTTGAATGTCTGCTCACCTACAACTTCTCCAGACCTTATTATTTTTGATTATCTTTATTCCTAAGTATCCTGTAATAATATAACACATTTGAGATTTGAGGAATCATAAAGTAAAATGATTTTATTTTTATTTAAAATAAGCTGGGTCTGTAGTGCTGCCAGGGTGATTATTTAGTATATATGAAGCCTCTAGGTTTGACCTGTTCTGCACTCCAAAATATTTCTTTTTTAAAAGTTACTATACAAGATACTAGATATTACTATGGCATTTTTAATAAAATGTATATATATATATATACATACACACATACATACATATATTTGTTTTGTTATTTGAGACAGGGTTTCTCTGTAGCTTTGGAGCCTGTCCTGGATCTAGCTCTTGTAGACCAGGCTGGTCTCGAACTCACAGAGATCCACCTGTCTCTGTCTCCTGAGTGCTGGGATGAAAGACGTGCGCCACCACCGCCTGGCCTGAATAAAATGTATTTAATGACTGTCTTAGTTAGGGTTTCATTGCTGTGAAAACACCATGACCATGGCAACTCTTTTTGTTTTGTTTTGTTTTTTTCGAGACAGGGTTTCTGTGTTGCTTTGGAGCCTGTCCTGGAACTAGCTCTTGTAGACCAGGCTGGCCTTGAACTCACAGAGATTAACCTGCCTCTGGCTCCTGAGTGCTGGGATTAAAGGCGTACACCACCACCGTCCATCTTGGGAAAAAAATCTTAACCAACCCCACATCAGTCAGATTTCCAAAATCTATAAAGAACTCAAGAAACTAGACATCAAAATACCAAATAATCCAATTTAAAAATGAAGTATAGATCTAGACAAATAATTCTTGACAGAAGAATCTCAAATGGCCAAAAACACTTAAGGAACTGCTCAATATCCTTAACCATCAGGAAAATGCAAATCAAAATGACTCTGAGATACTGTAATCTCATACCAGTCAAAATGGCTAAGATCAAAAACACCAATGATAGCTTATGCTGGAGAGGATGCAGAGTAAAGGGAGCACTCCTCCATTGCTGGTGGGAGTGCAAACTCATACAGCCTCTTTGGATGTCAACATGGTGATTTCTCAGAAAATTGGCAATCAGCCTATCTCAAGATCCAGCAAATACCACTCTTGGCATATACTCAAAGGATGCTCAATCATACTACAAGGACATTTGCTCAGCTATGTTCATAGCAGCATTATTTGTCATAGCCAGAAATTGCAAACAACCTAGATGCTCTTCAACCGAAGAATGGATAAAGAAATATGGTACATTTACACAGTGAATTACTACTCAATGGTAAAAAAATGAATTATTGTCAGTTTTTTAAAAATTATCCCTTCTATTTTTGGCCTTGGGGCTTTTATCTTTCTCTATTCCTGTATACCTTTTCTTTCCTTCTTACTCTGTCTGGCTGGATAACTGACCCTTGAAGTCCTCAGCTTTTTATTAGACCATCAGGTGTTTTAGGCCAGCACAGTAGCACAGCTTCACAAAGTTAAACAAACGCAACATAAACAAAAGTAACACACCTTAAAATAGTATTTTGAGACAGGGTTTCTCCGTGTAGCCCTGGCTGTTCTGAAACTCACTCTAGACCAAGCTGCCCTCAAACTCCCAGAGAACTGCCTACCTCTGCCTCCTTGCTGGGATTAAAGGTGTGTGCCACCACAGCCAGGCTGAGATTAGGTAGTTTTTGGAAACAAACATCTGATTTGAGAAAGTTAACTGTGTTAGTCAGGGTTCTCTAGAATAATTTATAGAATGAATATATATATATACATAGGAAGAGGATTTATCAAATTAGATTTATTAGGATGATTTATAGGCTGCAGTCCAGCTAATGCTTAGTCCACATGGCTGGATGTTTTACCTGGTCCTCAATAGCCAATCTTTTCTTATCCAATCAAAGTCCAGATCTGAAGTGGATACACCTACTTCAGGCCCCCCCCCCCCAAAAAAAATCCCTCACAGGTGTGCTTTCCATGTGTGGATTCCAGTTAATTTCAAATGGAGTCAAGCTGACATCAAGAATAGTCATAAGAGGGGACTTGGTTCAAGCCATCGGGCCTGAAGAGCTGCAGTCGCTTTGAGGCTCATGGTGTTCCCCACCAAGAGGCTCTGTGTGGTGCCGTCCATGGAGGGCATTCGCTGGGCCTTCTGGGGCACCTGGCTACCGAGTTAAGCCGAATGGCTCCTGGCTGCTGGTGGTGTGGTAGATCGTGTTTGCCCATGACGCCAAGGTGGCCATGGTCTGTCGTCTGATGATAAGGAAATTAGTTGTGGAGAAATTGAATATCCCTTGGGATCATATTCATGTGCAAAGAACTTCAAAAGGAAAGCCAGTTCTTGCAAAAGACTCTTTGAATCCCTATCCCAATCTCAACTTTAACATCTCACACAAGGGGACTTTGCAGTTCCTACTGCAGAACCTGAGTTTCAAGTTGGCATTGATATAATGAAGACTAGTTTTCCAGGTAGTGGTTCAATTCCAGAATCTTTCATATTACCAACAAGGAGTGGGAAACAATCAAGACGTTTTAATAATGAATGGACTCAGCTGGATATGTTTTATCGGCACTGGGCACTAAAAGAAAGCTTCATAAAAGCTATTGGTGTTGGATTGGGATTTGAAATGCAGAGGCTTGAATTTGCTATATCTCCATTAAACTTGGATATAGGTCAAGTTTATTTTTTATAATTTAATTTATTTAGTAGAATCCTGAGGTAAAAAAAATAATTATTTATTATGTGTCCCTGCATATACAGAAGAGGGCACCAAATCTCATTACAGGTGGTTGTGAGCCACCACGTGGTTGCTGGGAATTGAACTCAGGACCTTTGGAAGAGCAGGCAAAGCTCCTAACCACTGAGCCATCTCTCCAGCCCTAGGTCAGGTTTATAAGGAAACACATTTATTCTTGGATGCAGAAGAAGAAAAAGAATGGGCTTTTGAGGAAAGTAAAGTAGATGAGCACCATTTTGTTGCAGTGGCTGTTAGGAAACCTGATAGATCTGGACAACAAAATATTTCATGTTAAGATGATTCTAAACCATCCCAGAGGCAGTTTAGCGTTCTTTTTTTTTCTTTTTTTTTTTCCCCGAGACAGGGTTTCTCTGTAGCTTTCGAGCCTGTCCTGTCTTGTTACAAAGTGCTTCACGTTTTTTTTTGTTTTTTTTTTTTTATTAAATACTTATAAAGACTAAACGCTCCATAGTTTTTTTTAAGGTGTGTTACTTTTGTTTATGTTGCGTTTGTTTAACTTTGTGAAGCTGTGCTACTGTGCTGGCCTAAAACACCTGATGGTCTAATAAAAAGCTGAGGACTTCAAGGGTCAGTTATCCAGCCAGACAGAGTAAGAAGGAAAGAAAAGGTATACAGGAATAGAGAAAGATAAAAGCCCCAAGGCCAAAAATAGAAGGGATAAATTTTTTAAAACTGGCAATAATTCATTTGTTTACCATTGAGTAGTAATTCACTGTGTAAATGTACCATATTTTCTTTATCCATTCTTCTGGCTGTGACAAATAATGCTGCTATGAATATAGCTTAGCAAATGTCTTTGTAGTATGATTGAGCATCCTTTGGGTGTATTTTATTGATATTTATTGAGCTCTATATTTTTCTCTGCTCCCCTCCCTGACTCTCCCCTCCCCCCTTCAACCCTCCCCCAAGGTCCCCATGCTCCCAATTTACTCAGGAGATCTTGTCTTTTTCTACTTTCTACTTCCCATGTAGATTAGATCTATGTAAGTCTCTCTTAGTGTCTGCATTGCTGTCTAAGTTTTCTGGGATTGTGGTTTGTAGGCTGGCTTTCTTTGTTTTATGTTTTTTTTTCTTTCTTTTTTTTTTTAATTTAAACTTTTTTTTTGGCTTGGTTTTTTTTTTTTTTTTATTTCTCTCTGCTCCCCTCCCTGCCACTCCCCTCCCTCCCTCAACCCTTCCCTAAGGTCCCCATGCTCCCAAATTATTCAGGAGATCTTGTCTTTTTATACTTTTTACTTCCCACATAGATTATATCTATGTAGGTCTCTCTTAGTGTCCGTATTGATATCTAAATTCTCTGGGATTGTGGTTTGTAAGATGGTTTTCTTTGCCTTATGTTTAAAAACCACCTATGAGTGAGTACATGTGATAATTGTCTTTCTGTGTCTGGGTTACCTCACTCAAAATAATGCTTTCTAGTTCCATCCATTTTCCTTCAAAATTTAGGCTGTCGTTATTTTTTTCTGCTGTGTAGTACTCCATTGTGTAAATGTACCACATGTTTTTTATCCATTCTTCAATCGAGGGGCATTTAGGTTGTTTCCAGGTTCTGGCTATGACAAACAAAGCTGCTATGAACATAGTTGAGCACATGTCCTTGTGGCACGATTGAGTATCCTTTGGATAATGCCGGGCGGTGGTGGCGCACGCCTTTCATCCCAGCACTCGGGAGGCAGAGACAGGTGGATCTCTGTGAGTTTGAGACCAACCTGGTCTACAGAGCTAGTTCCAGGACAGGCTCCAAAGCCACAGAGAAACCCTGTCTCAAGAAACAACAACAACAAAAAGTATCCTTTGGATATATAACCAACAGTGGTATTACTGGGTCTTGAGGAAGGTTGTTTCCTAATTTTCTGAGAAATCGCCACACACATCCATAGGGGTTGTACCAGCTTGCATTCCCACCAGCAATGCAGAAGTGTTCCCTTTCCCCCACAACCTCTCCAGCAAAGTTGTCAGCAGTGTTTTTGATCTTGGCCATTCTTACAGGTGTAAGATGGAATCTCAGAGTTGTTTTGATTTGCATTTCTCTGATGACTAAGGATGTTGAACATTTCCTTAAGTGTCTTTCAGCCATTTTAGATTCCTCTGTTGAGAGTTCTCTGTTAGGTCTGTATTCCATTTTTTTTTTTATTGGATTATGTGATCTTTTGGTGTCCAATTTCTTGAGTTCTTTGTATATTTTGTAGATCAGACCTCTGTCTGATGTGGGGTTAGTAAAGATCTTTTCCCATTCTGTAGGCTGTTGTTTTGTCTTCTTGACCGTGTCCTTTGCTTTACGGAAGCTTTTCAGTTTCAGGACGTCCCATTTATTAATTGTTTCTCTCAGTGTCTATGCTGCTGGGGTTCTATTTAGGAAGTGGTTCCCTGTGCCAATGCATTCAAGTGTACTTCCCATTTTCTCTTCTATAAGGTCAGTGTGGCTGGCTTTATGTTAAGGTCTTTGATCCATTTGGACTTGAGTTTTGTGCATGGTGATAGATATGGTTCTATTTTCATTTTTCTACATGTTGATATCCAGTTATGCCAGCACCACTTGTTAAATATGCTTTCTTTTTTCCATTTGATATTTTTTGTTTCTTTATTAAAGATCAGGTGTTCAAAGATGTGTGGATTGATATCCGGGTCTTCTATTCGGTTCCATTGTTCCTCCTGTCTGTTCTTATGCCAGTACCAGGCTGTTTTCAGTACTGTAGCTCTGTAGTATAGTCTGCAGTCAGGGATTGTGATGCCTCCAGAAGTTCTTTTATTGCCCAGGATTTTTTTGGTTTTTTCCTTTTCCCTTTGATGTCCCAAACCAATGCCCGAACCCACAGAGGACCTGCCTGGCTCAGGCCTACTCTCTCTGATGTTCCAGACTCGCACCTGGCCCCACCGAGATCTCTGGTTCCTACCTATTCCCTCGGAGGTCCAGGTTCACTCGCGCCCAGGCTGACAGAGGTCCTGGCTCTGGCCTAGTTCCTGGGATGTCCTAGACTCTCACGCAGACCCACCGGCATGTTGGCTTAGGTCTACTCCCTTGATGGTTCCCGATTCACTTCCGGACCCTCCTCAGTCTGTGGCTCTGGCTCACTTGCTCAGCGGTTACTCCCCTGTACCTGTTCCAGTGGAGATCGTTGACTCTGAATTTGGTAGCTGGCTCAGTCCTGATCCGCTGGTGTCACTGGGTTTGCTCCTGGCGGAGCTTGTTCTCTCTGTGTCCTAGGTAGCTGGTTCAGTCCCACTCTGGTTCCGGTGGAGGTCGTGGACTCTGAGTCAGGTCGTTAGCTCAATCCTGGTCTGCCAGTGTCCCAGGACTGGGTTGGCACCCAGGGCTCGATTTGCTCCTGCCTTCTGCACCTGGTGGAGCTTGTTTCCAGATACCTCTTTTTTTAGTCTCATGGGTTTTTTTTTTTTTTTTTAAGCGTTTGTCTGTGTATCCCTGTCTGTCCTGTAACTTGCTCTGGCTGGCTTCAAACTCAGAGATCTGCCTGCCTCAGCCTGCAAAGTTCCAGGATCAAAGGTGCGAGCCACCACTACCCAGCAAGTTTGTGTGAGTGTGTGTGTGTAATGAAGAGAAAAATACCTATATGACAGAGTGTTTATCAGAAAATATGTAAAATACCTTGCCTCATAACAGACAAATGATAGGTGCATTAATTATATATTATTCATACTTAAAGGAAGAATATCCAGGTGCGTAAGCCTTTTCCCTATCCTCACCTTCCTCAACATTCTTTTGTTTTGTTTTTGTTTTTTGTTTTGTTTTTTGAGACAGGGTTTCTATGTGTACCTTTGGAGCCAGTCCGGGAACTACCTCTGTAGACCAGGCTAGCCTCAGACTCACAGAGATATGCCTGCCTCTGCTTCCCTAGTGCTGGGATTAAAGGCCTGAACCACCACCACCTGGCTTCCTCAACATTCTTAAATCTCTCCACTACTCACCAACATGTATGTAATTGTATGCACTTAATTACTAATATTCTCAGGAGTCAGTCTTTACTGCTTTCTTGTCTTCGTAAGTGCTCCTACCTAGAATGCACTTTCCATTCCCTCCCGCTCTGCCTGTGGGCAGCCTCTCCTTCAGTCTGCGCTCAGATACCTCTTCTGGTTTTGAAAGTTTCATCATACCCCTTGCTCGATTTATCACCCCTGCTTGTGGCCCTGTTACTGTGTCATTCACATGTTCCTCTAGTACACTACACTGTAGCTTAGTCTATTGCAGAGACATCTTTGTCTGTAAGTTGTAGGGACAGCGGTCTTGTACTAGTATTTCCTTGTTGTTCTGAAGCACCAGAATCCATTACTATGTCTCACGAGTGGCTCTTTCAGTTCTTGTTCTAGATATGGAGACTATAATAGCAGATATCTTTGTGTTAAACCTTGTTGAGTTACAGATATCTTTGTGTTAAACCTTGTTGAGTTACAGATATCTTTGTGTTAAACTTTGTTGAGTTACAGTGATCAATACAATTGTTTTGCTGGTTAAAAAAATAGGCAAATAGATGAGTGGAACAAAACGAGGATGGCAGAGACAAATTCTCATAGTTTGGTGGTCTTTGGTAAAAGGGCAAAGGTAATGAATAGGACATAGCCTTTTCAGTATGTGGCACTGAAACAACTATGTATCCATATGCCAAAGATGAATCTAGACACTCTATCTTTCACTAAATTAACTCAGAGTGCATTGCAGGCCTACATGTACAATGAGAAGCTATAAAACTCCAAGAATATAATGTGTAAGTAAAACCTAGGTGGCCCTGGGTTTAGTGGAATAACTATTTAATGGCAATAACAATGAAGGCAAGATACATGAAAGAAAAAAAATGATAGGGTTCTTTAAAATAAGTTTTTCTCTGTGAAGTATATTGTCAGGACAATGAAGAAGCAAGCCAAACACTGGAAGTAAATGTTTGCAGATGACATTTCTGATAAAGTACTGTTACTGAGAATAGAGGACTCTTTAAACAATCAGCAATAAAGACACAATCTGATTGTAAAAATGGTTCAGAGACCTTAATACACACATGGTGTGGGACAATGGTTTTACCTTGTAAAGATTTGTTTCTTGTACTTGTTTAATAAAATGCTTATTGGCCAGTAGCCAGGCAGGAAGTATAGGCTGGGAAACCAGGCAAAAAGTAAAGGCTGGGCAATGAAAACAGGAGAATTCTGAGAAGAGAAAGAGTCAGTCTGCAGTCATCACCCAGACGCAGAGGATGCAAGATGTGACTGCCTCACGGAAAAAGGTGCCAAGCCACGTCGCTAACACAGACAAGAAGTATGGGATAATATAAGAAGCCTGAGCTATTAGGCCAACCAGTTTATGATTAATGTAGACCTCTGTGTGTTTCTTTGGGACTGAACAGCTGCAGGACCAGGTGGGACAGAAACCTGTGTTGACACACACATGACCCAAGGAAGATGATCCAGGCGGCAGAGAAGCATTTGAAAAGATACTGTCTGGAAGATGCATACTGAAAGCACAGTGAAGTACCATGACATACCTACAGTCTATAAATGGCCAGAATTTAGCACAGGCTTTTCAAATTGCAGGAACATGTGATGATTGCAGAAAAATAAATATCTAAAGGAAAATAATTTTAAATCTTAAAACAAGTGTTAAACACTTTTCTATGTACATTTCATTAAAGAAACAAAATTGCTTAAATTCGACCTGCTATAACATTTTGTGTGGAACAAATTATCCCCAAATACATGTATCTATTTTTTTTATTAAAAAAAGCGTTTTAGTTGCAAAGAAGATTCATTCTAACTGTACAGATATAATCCAGGTCACCATCTTCAAAATAGTGACCTTAATACATTCCCAGGCACAGAGTAGGTACAAATTACTAAGTCAAAAAGCTGCACCCAGATTGCAAATGTGTCAGTTCCTTTAACAGTCCATTCTAAAAGAAATGCCTAAACCTTAACTGTGCAAGCCCAGCAGCCGCAACAGTAAAAAACCTGCAGCGGTTTTAAAATGCCGGCTTTCTGGGCTATGCTGCTGGCACCATCTCTGGCTGGAGACAGATTATTTGCATGGGATTTCTGACTAAAGTGCTATGGCTTGCTTGATGGCAATGTGGACTGCTGTGTGCTTGGACCTGTGCTCGGCTCAGGGGCACCAAATGGCTCTGAGGCTGGAGCGGCTCTGGCTCCCACCATGCTGAACTGTGCTAATATCAGCCAGGATCATAATTATCATAATAAAAGCGCAGTTAAGGTTTAGACTGGGCAGGAAACAGGCAGTACCTTATAACCCCTACAAAGTGCAACTTCAGTTTTTAAGAACTGCGTAACATTTTAAGAAGTGTTCCTGGATAGTAAATAATTACAGATTCACAATAGGACAGATTCAGACATAAAAGACCTCTAAATGGGTCACAGTGTTGGATGGCTGTACGTAGGCTTGGGAGAGAAAAGAAAAAGAGTATAGAGAGTCATAAAATAATGTTAATGCTTAAAATAAAAGGATAAAGTCTTTAAAGAGATAGAGTACAGATAGTCATAGATTAAAGAAAAAGAAAAATAAGCCACATAAAAATGGAAAAGTCACAAAATGTCTGGATTATGTATTTTATTGTGTTTTCTTTGAATTTTTTGACTGTAAAGGAGCTAGGTACAGAGAGACTTTTTATTGTATGGGCTGCCAAGCTAAACCAGCATGGATATTATTATAAAGTTATAATGGCTTCAAAATTTGGGTCTAAGGTTATGATGCTTTGGAAGAGGGGTTCTTCTTTTGTTTTCACAGAGGATGAGACCCTGTGGATTCCTTCTAGACCAATGTGGTTTGATAGACCACGCCCTCCTGAAAGGTCACTGTGAACACCTTCAGAAAATAACTTCACTCAACTGGTGACTGAGATGAACAGGATACACCATTGCAGACCTGATTAACAGCGCCCCCATACAGCAGGAAGAAGTTTGGCGAGAAGTAACTACGCCCATATTCCCAAATATTTTTTCTTAATGTTCTTTAAATTTAAAGGGGGAGATGATATAGATATGGATAATTTAACATCGGTATAAATTCTGCTTTATTGATATAAATTTAACGTCAATTTTGTTATATATATGTATTTCTGATCTTGATTAAGGTATTGTAATTGTGTAGTTCATTTAAAAATATAATGTATAATTAGGAAATATAGGTTGTTAATAGATAATCATTGATATAGTCAAGCTTGTAGTCATGTTAGTTAGATTTTCTAGATATATAGAGGTATATTCAGTTAGATAGGCATTCTTCATATCTTTCAAAGACTACAGAACATGGCATTTAAATATTTTAATAACTTAGGACTTTTCATGACAATGAGATACATATGCTCCTGGCAGTACCAGCTACATGAAGAGAAAGATGGGCATCGAAGAGACTCCTTATGGAGTTGGTTTGCCATTTGGGCAAGAAACTGCTCTTGCCTGGACTGTTGCACAAACTGGACACAAAGAATCCGCAGAGAGAGGACTGCTAAACTTGCCTAAAGGTGAGATGATCCTTCAGGGTTCCTGCTTCATGAAAGAGTCTGTGAGACATTCTGCAGGATACAAAAGAAAGTGACTAAACTGTCTTTGAATTTTCCTGCTTCATGGAAATGTCTGCTGATACTATGGGCCTGTAGGCTGAAGATGGATGCCCCAACGGTACAGAGGAACTTTGGGTGACTGTCCAGGCAGCGAGATGTCTCTGTCATTTCTAGAGTTTGGAAGTTGCTTATTTCTGGTTTACTTAGGTAATATTTTATCCCTCTGGAGTCTTTGATGGAGTTGAAGAATGGATAGTTATAGTTATAGTTTTCCTTTGTCATGATAAAAGATAAAATAGGTGGTAACTGTAATTCTTGCTTGATAACTGTTTTGTTATATGTTACTTTACTATGTTAAAATGAAAGCCTTTCTTTTTGTTTAAATAGAAAAAGGGGAAATGGTGTAGGAGGGTCCTTCTGTATTTGGGTTGCTTTTATTGGTTAATAAAGAAACTTCCTTGGCCTTCTGATAGGGCAGGACTTAGATAGACAGGATAAAGAAGACAGAATGCTGGGAAGGGGACAGAGTTAGAGAGTGAGCCGCCACCATGAAGCTCCCAGGTCACACACGCTGAATCTTTCCCGGTAAGCCACGACTTGTGGTGACACACAGATTATTAGAAATGGGTTAAACAAATATGTGAGAGTTAGCCAATAAGAGGCTAGAGCTAATGGGCCAGGCAGTATTTCAATGAATACAGTTTCCGTGTAATTATTTCGGGTATAAGCTAACCAGGCACCGGGCAGTGGGAGCAAGGCAGCCTCCAGGACCAAATTAGTTTTTGTTCCAGCAGTTTGGAGGTCTGAACAGGCAGAGACATGTTGGTCTTGCTTGCCATTAAATCCCCAGTGTAGATTGTGTATGCCCTGTTACTATTTATTAAATTAATGATTAAATCATCACCCTCATTGAGTAAATTGTCTCAATAGTGTACAGAGGATCTGAGATTTAAAAAAGACAAGTGTCTGATTTTGCGGGAGAAGCATCTCATACAAGATGGAGTGTTCTGGAAGTGGTATTACTAGTTGACCAGGCCGTTATTAGATTAGAGGGATTAGTAGAGTAGACAACTCAGAAACTGTTCTCTCTTACATCTCTATTTCATCATTTTCTGTCTTATAACAATGCCACCACTTCTGGGTAGGACTAACTAGGAAAGGAAATTGGTGCTAAAAATAGCTAGTATGTTACTTTTCATCCTATTGTCTCATCCAACAACTTCCTCCTCACATACCATATAGAATTCATTTTATTTGAAACTAACTTAGAAGCATTGAAGCAAGATATACCCTTCCTCAGCTATGAGTATTGAGTGAACTAGATAGGAGGCTGAACCATTTTATGTTCTCTCTGTTGTCTCTCTAGCTCTAAATTTGCACTAAAGGTGCAAATTGCTTGGTGGTGAGTACTCAGTATTTGAATGAATGAATATGTGGCCCACATGCACACAAACTGTATTTCCTGGGCCAGTTGTTTTAGACATATACTCCTTACACTCTGTTCTCTCTTTTTTTTTTCTCACCACTATACAAACGAGGACTCTGTTCTCAATAGAACCCTTTCTTACTGATCCCATATATCTAAATCAGCATGAGAGACATTAAAACATCTTCCTGTTTTTTGTAACTGGGTCTCACTGTGTAGCCCTGGCTGGCCTCAAGCTCACTTTGTAGACCATGGTGACCTTGAACTCAGAGACCTACCTGCTTTTTGCCTCTCAAATGCTGGGATTAAGGTGTGTGGCACCTGGCAAGTTAAGTGATTTAAGAAGAGATTACATACATGTTCACACATGCACGCCTTTTAAAAGTTTCATTTGGGCAGAGATTCTATATTGTATGGTCTTTCCATCATGTGCCAAGTTAGGAATAGCAGGTTGTAAATTTAGGGAGGTCTCACAAGCAGTTTTACAACCTTATGTATTCAAATTCTTGTCTGAACTCACGAAGTAATCAGTAGCCAGATGTCATGGCACATACTTTTAATTCCAGCACGGGGGAGGCAGAGGAAGGCCGGCTGGTGAGTTTGAGGCCAGCCTGGGGCATACGAAATTAGATCTTGTCTTGGGTGGGAGAGGGAGAAAGTGATGAGTAGCTGCTAGAGTTGTGTTGGTTAGAGTTACCCATCCTAGTGGGGACAGGTGCCACAAGAATTATAGTGGTCTTTGGCTGAAGATTCTAGTAGACCTCATTCTGTGTACAATCTGTGCACCTGAGAGCTGGCCCATCTTTCTATTTTTAGACATAATCTATGGCATTACAGAGTGGTTTCATTTCTTTTAAAGCTATACTGCATAACTGCAAACTATGTTAAAATGTTTTTTCTTTGTAGTGATTTAGAGGTTAATATATAGATAAAAAGAAAAAAGTTATTTCTACTTAATCGCTAAGATCTCTTTATCCAACTATATCATCTTAAAGATAGCTTTCAATGTTGACCATATTTTATCCAGTTCAATATAAATAAATGCTGGAATGCAGGTAAACTAGAAATAGAAATAAATTTTAACCAACTATGTCATTAATCTTCATTTTCCTCTTTAGGTGAGGTTACTTTATGGAGTTTGCCTTTGTGGTCTTTGCGGAATGTGATCCTCTTCCATCTCAAATTTGAGTTCTGCATCCTGAGGCCTTTCTTATGTGGGAAATTCTGCCCTCTGCTGGTGGGCTAACGAACACCCACAGCAGTTTGGATGAGATAATGAGAATTATGAAATAAACCCAGTGGTGGTGGTGGCACACACCTTTAATCCCAGCACTCAGGAGGCAGAGGGAGGTAGATCTCTGTGAGTTCGAGGCCAGCCTGGTCTACAAGAGCTAGTTCCAGGAAAGGCCCCAGAGCTACAGAGAAACCCTGTCTCAAAAAACCAGAGAGAGAGAGAAATTGTGAAATGGCTGAAGAAATACTGTGTTGCTCTTGGCTTAGTATTCCTTTCTGGTCTCAAGTGTATGTTATCTATAGAATTTGTCATAAATACATCATTGATTTCTGAAGCTGTTTGGGCCTTTAATGCACCAGTACTTTACTTCCACTTCTATACCTTGTTCCCATTCTCAAGTCCCCAACACTACACACTTTTTCCAGTTGCCTGACCATGGTCTGTCAAGTCATCATGTTGAGTGTTGATTTTTCAGATCATGTGTCTCTTACTATGAAGCACATATGTAAAAAGTTCCCAGCCTATTTTACTTTTATTTTCTCTATAGTGAATTTTCTTTATTTTATTTTTTTATATTTTGTGGTTTCTTTTTTTCAAGACGGTTTCTCTGTGTAGCCCTGGTTGTCCTAGAACTCGCTTTGTAGACTAAGCTGACCTCTGCCTCCAGAGTGCTGAGATTAAGAGCGTGTGCTGCCACACCCAGCTGAATTCTCTTCAGCTGGAATTGTATTCTCAATGTTTTTCTTTTCATGCCTTATTCATCTGAAAAATCGTAATGTTACACAAGCCGGGATCCAAGCTTTCCAACTTTATATTTACTTAATCTGGACAAAGATAGTCACTGGAATCTAAGTGTCTTATTTGCGTGAAACTGAGTAAACACCATTAAAGGGGCAATACCAATCTTACTGCAAAATTACCTCATTAGGACCAAAAGGGCGTGTAAGGGTGTAAAGAGCCATTTCCCAGGAATAGACTCACAAGGATTGCCTTAATGCATATGAGTGTCTCTTACAAAAACGTGGTGAACTGTTAAGGTCCACTGTATAGAGAATTGTAGAGCCCTTAAAAGCATACAATAGAATTTTTCGGTGTTTGGATCATTGAAATAAAGTCATGATGATTTTTTACAGTTATTTTGTATAAGCTAACGTCCTTATACTATTGCATTTTTGTCTCTGTCAAGAGGAGCCTAAGGCAAAGTTTATAAAGATGACTGTCCTCAACCTGTTGGACTTGTCTCATCTGGCTCCTGCTGACTTTATCTTTCATTCCACAAACCAGTCATTACCACCTACCTTAGAGTCTGTCATTTGTATTGAATTTATCAAGTGGTTAGTCTGATAAACCAGTCAGTGCTCCTAGGAGAATGCCTGCAGGATAGGTGTTGGGAAATATATGAATTCTAATCTGTCTTCAGAAAGTAAATCTCTAATCCAGAGAGTTTTCCATTAATAGCTGGTTGAAACAGCTCTGTAGCTTCTGGGTGAAGTACTTGCCTGGCATGCATAAAGCCCCCTAATTCTATTCCCAGCATTGGAGGATAATCCTGTCTGAAAGAGCCCCAGAGATTGTTTCTTCTACTATCCTACTTGGCGGTTCATTCCTCAGCGTGGATGTTTTTTTCTCTAATACATGCACAGTGCAATCTACAGCTGAAGACGTAGAGAACTCTGTACAGGTCTGAGTTGTGCGCTCTCTGTGGGACTCTCGCCTTCTAATCCCATGCCCTGTGAACTTCTCTTTGCAGTTTTATTGACTTCCTTGATTTTTAGCTTCATATCTATAACTCTGGGAAACTGTTAGGTTCTAACTGGATGTTCTCTTGCCTTTCTAGCCTAGGAAACTTCTAACCAGTGGTTTTCAGGCTTCCCAGGGCTGCAGTGGTTTAATACAGTTAGTTCCTCATGTTGTGCTAACCCCAACCATAAAGTTATTTTCATTGCGACTTCATAACTGTAATTTAGCCATTCTTAAGAATCATAATGTAGCCGGATGGTGGTGGTGCACGCCTTTAATCCCAGCACTCGGGAGGCATAGGCAGGCGGATCTCTGTGAATTCGAGGCTAGCCTGGTCTACAAGAGCTAGTTCCAGGACTGGCTCCAAAGCCACAGAGAAACCCTGTCTCGAAAAACAAAAAAAAAAGAATCATAATGTAAATAGTTTTGGAGATAGAAGTTTGCCACAGGGGTCCAGTCACACAGGTTGAGAACCACTGCTCTCAATAGTTATGTAGGACACTCACAGGGCTCACCATATTTGATTTGCTTCCCAGAAATCATTGTCTTTATTTCCTGAAATTCAGTACCCGGAACTGTTGTTTTATATACTCTGACAAGCTCTATGGTTGCCTAGAATTTCGCCAGAGGTATTGAAGTATACATTTGTATTATATCTCCCGAGGTGGGGTGGGAGGTGCTGTCAACGGACTCATGTCTCCAGGCTGGCCACAAACTCACTATAGCTGCTGCTGATCTTAAACTTTATATCCCCCTGGGTTTTTTGTTTGTTTGTTTTTGTTTTTTAAAAATCTCCTGCATACTGGTATTATAAGGAGGGACTGCCATATCCAGTTTTATGTGGTGCTAGGGATCAAACCTAGAGCCTCATGCTTGGTAGGCAGGTGCTTTGCTGACATAATTGCATCCCAAGCCTCATACTTGTATATACTTGTATTTTATCTTTTATTGCATTTTATTTTGTGGCAGTAGTCTGTGTTCCACAGTGTACATGTGAAGGTCAGAGGACCACCCTTGACAGATAGTTTCTTCTCCCATTATGTAGGTTCCCAAGGGATCAGATTCAGGTCATGAAGCTTGGTGGCAAATCCCTTTACCTGCCTTCACCTACCCTACTCTTTGAAATAATCAGGTTTTTCATGAAAGGTATAAAACTTGTCTTCATTTTTCAAATATTAGCAATATGTTATTAGCTATATATGCAGTATCTTGAAAAACCTCTTTTTAAATATTTATTTAGTATGTATATGACATGTAATATATACATGTACATGCGCCAGAGGGTCAGATGCATGCAGGTCTATGCATGTGGAGGCCAGAGGAAGACTAGGATATATTTCTTTAGCCCTCAGCTTTAATTCCTTAATACAGGTTCTTTCACTGAACCTGAAGCTTGCAGTTTTGGCTAGGCAGGCTGGTCAGCAAGCTTCTAGAATCTGCCTGTTTCCACTCCCCAATGTTGGGGTTACAGGCACCTGCACCCATACCTAATTTTTCTGGGTCCTGGAGATTCATACTCAGGTCTTCATGCTTGCACAGCAAGTGTTCTTACCCACTGTGATCGACCCAACCCTCACCTCATTCTTTGTATCAACTAAATGTATTGCATATGTTAATAATTACTCCCATGCAAATCAAAACAACTCTGAGATTCCATCTTACACCTGTAAGAATGGCCAAGATCAAAAACACTGATGACAACTTATGCTGGAGAGGTTGTGGGGAAAGGGAACACTTCTGCATTGCTGGTGGGAATGCAAGCTGGTACAACCCCTATGGATGTCAGTGTGGCGATTTCTCAGAAAATTAGGAAACAACCTTCCTCAAGACCCAGTAATACCACTTTTGGGCATATATCCAAAGGATGCATAATCGTGCCACAAGGACATGTGTCAACTATGTTCATAGCAGCTTTGTTTGTCATAGCCAGAACCTGGAAACAACCTAAATGCCCCTCGATTGAAAAATGGATAAAAAAAAAAAAGTGGTACATTTACACAATGGAGTACTACACAGCAGAAAAAAATAACGACAGCTTGAATTTTGCAGGAAAATGGATGGAGCTAGAAAGCATTACTTTGAGTGAGGTAACCCAGACACAGAAAGACAATTATCACACATACTCACTCATAGGTAGTTTCTAAACATAAAGCAAAGAAAACCAGCCTACAAACCACAATCCCAGAGAATTTAGACAACAATGCGGACACTAAGAGAGACTTACATAGATCTAATCTACATGGGAAGTAGAAAGTATAAAAAGACAAGATCTCCTGAGTAAATTGGGAGCATGGGGACCTTGGGGGAGGGTTGAAGGAGGGAGGGGAGAGGCAGGGAGGGGAGCAGAGATAAATGTAGAGCTCAATAAATGTCATGGAAAAAAATTACTCCCTACTAGTTGCAACTTTTAAATTTTTATCTGTTTGTCTGTCTATCTATCTACTTACTGGTTTTTTGAGACAGGGTTTCTTTGTGTAGCCCTGGCTATCCTGGAACTAGCTCTGTAGATCAGGCTGGCCTCCAGCTCACAGAGATATGCCTTCCTCTGACTCCCAAGTACTAAGATTAAAGGCGTGTGCCACCACCACTGGAGTGAAATTTAAATTTTTTTAAAGTTTAAATGCTATAGAAAATACTGAAAAGAACTCTTTTTTAGAGGGAGGGGACAGGGTGTCTAGTTGCCTAAGATGGCCTTGAAGTTATGAATGACCTTCAGCCCCTCTTCTTCTTGCCTCTACTTCTGTGTTAGGCATGTGAGCAGCCATACCTAGTTTATGCAGTGCTGGGAATCAAACCTACTAGACACACTCCTAACAGTGGAGCTACATCCCTAGCCCCTACAATGTTATCTTTTCACTCTTGCACATACAGGTATTTGTGTAGTATATACATTCCTTGAAGTGTTCAAATTGCTGGGTTCAAAGGTACATGCATCTTACAGATGGACTTGGTTTTAATAATAAATAATAGCACAGATGATCTCTCAATGCACCAGCTTGTGTAATGATTTTGTAAGATGCTAAACGGTGATCCTGAAAGCAATTCAACATTTCCTCTTTTGTTTTTTGTTTTTTAAGACAGGGATTATTTGTTTAGCCTTGGCTGTTCTAGAACTAGCTCTGTAGATCCAGCTGGTCTTGAATTTGTAGAAATCCACCTGCTTCTGCCTCCTGAGTGCTGGGACTAAAGGCATATGCCACCACTGCCCAGCTAAAACTATTTAGTATTGACACTGATCCATTATATAGGAGAATTTATCTTCCCAATAATGTAAGAATTATAAGTAGATAATGTTTAAGGGTAGGACTTCTTGCAGGCACATTCTTAGACTGGTAGGATTTACAACTGATTAACCCAGCAGATAAGGGGATAATCTGTGAGATTTCTTTAAATAGTATTCAACTGTTCACTCTGCCTAGATCCCTGATAAGAGTTCCCTTGGCTAGTTCTGGGACAGTCAAGGCTACATAGAGAAACCCTGAATTTTAAAAAAAAAAATGTTCAGATATATTTAGATGCCAAAACCGCAGTAATCTGCTCCCACCCTAGCTGAGACTGGCATTTCTTCTCTTGTGTTTTGTCCCTGATCATTGAGGGACAATGATCCCATGAGTCATTGTGTCTCCCACTGGCTTGATATCTACAAGTAGAGGATCTTGACCCACCAACCCCTTGTTTGTCACAAAATAGGCATTACTCAATATTAACATGCTTTAATTGTTGAACTCTTTGTCACTAATTCTGGAACAAGGAAAGGAGGATGATGTTCCCTTCCTTTCCCCTAGTAGATGTCTGAACAAGCATTTCGGTGGGTTTTGGGAAAACTGGCTCATGGTACCTAACAGAGTGTTTCTAGATTGTGGGTCTGTTAAAAGGATTTTAGTGCAGTGGTGGCGCACGCCTTTCATCCCAGCACTCGGGAGGCAGAGGCAGGAGGATCTCTGTGAGTTTGAGGCCAGCCTGGTCTACAAGAGCTAGTTCCAGGACAGGCTCCAAAGCCACAGAGAAACCCTGTCTCGAAAAACTATTTTAAAAAAAAAAATGATTTTAGTAAAGGGATAATATCTTATGTATATTATCAACCTGAATGACTAGATCCTAGTTTTTGGTTTTGGTTTTGATTTGTAAGGAAAGCAAATTTAAAGGAAGGTAATAGATTAAGAAGAACAGACTCCCAGGTGGTATCTCATGATAGCACTATACCTTTTTTTTTCTTTGAGACAGGGTTTCTCTGTGTAACCCTAACTGTCCTGGAACTTGCTCTGTAGACCAGACTGGCCTCAGACTCACAGAGATCCACCTGCCTCTGCCTCCCAAGTGCTGGGACTAAAGGTGTGAGCCACCACGCCCAGCAATAGCACTAATTTAAATATTCGAAGGGAAAAGTTATTTGCAGTCTTTTTGAATCACCCAGATAAACTTAAAGTAATCTTTTCAACCTTGTTGATTACAAAATAGTGAGGCATTTTTGCCTTTTTATCATGAAGAATGAATGTGCATTCAGAGGCATGTTTTGGAAATCTTCTGCTAGTACACTGTTGAGAGCAATGAGGATATGAGAAAAAAGAAGTTGGGAAGGGTTCCACCCGTGTATCCTTGTAACATAAGTGAATGTTTTTCTGAGTCTTGTAGTTGTATTAGTTTAGATGCAGGCGAGAGACTGTCCTCTGTCATCTTCACAGATTCAGCTTTTGAGAAGATGACTGCACAACTATGTTGACTTGGTTGTATTCTCTATTCTTGTCATGTTAGCGGTTGTTGATTATTAGTACTTAGTACTATTGTATAGTAGTAGCCTAACTCCAGTTTTTCTTGTTCATTTATTGTCCCTTGTTGTACCAACTGAGCTATAGCCCCACCCCTAACTTCATTAATTCATAGATTTTTCTTTTCTTTTTGGTGATGCTGGTAAGTGAACTCGATTTCACACACTTTGTCAGTAATTCTTCCACTGAGCTATATTCCTAATCTTAGTTTGGAGATCTAAACTTTTGTATTTCAGTTGATTATATAGTTAAAGTTGCTTGAATTCTTTCACTTTCACTATTGGTTAGTGATTCCTCTTCAGAGTGACTGATTGTATAACTTTTGAGGGAATAGGTAGAAGGAATCAAGGAAGGAGTCATAGGTTTTTGGCTAAGGTACTTGGTTGGTGTCATTAATGAACAGAGAGCCCAGACAAAGGGTGAATTTTATAGAGAAGACATATTTGAGGTACTTAAGATAGATACATCTAGGTGATGGTACCCTGGAAACAGATATCATTAGGACATGAGGCTCCAAGGAGCAGTAGATGGCTCCAGGAGAGGGCTTAGCTGCTTTGTACACTTGACTCAGATTGGAATTAAATATGCTCTATCTTGTTTGATAATACTGTATCTGTTTGCCAGCTGGAGCACAGCACTAACCCAGAGAATACTTGCAAGACACAACTGCTTTCTCTTTGGGAGATTCGAGGTGGTTGATGGCAGAATTACTATCTGGTCAGTTTGCAATTTACTGGTCCTCTTGTTCTTCAACTTTATTACATTCATCCCCCCAGCCTTAGAATTGGGACTGGGAGAACTGGTTTTTGCTCTGCAGAAATGGACTAGGGGCAGATCTTTGCAATCAGATGCTCTACCCCGGAGCTGTGCCCCCCTAGGGGCAAATTTTTTGACCTGTTCTTGAAGAAATTTCTTTCCTTTTTCCTTGTTGCTGGATTCAGGACCAATTTCTCTTTCCTTTCTTTAGTAAAATATTTAACTGTCTTCTTTTTGGTCATGTACTAACAATGCAATGGTCATCAAAAGGACATACAGGACATAGTCTCAAATAGCTTGGAATCTACTGGGGCATATAATGTGTATGTGTCAGTCAAAACATCATTCCCAACATGTATATAGTAAATAGAAGATAACTGTAGGAAATCTTTTATTTCCAGCAGATTTTTATTGGAAGATCTAGTGTCTGGTAGATGTGAAAATAGAAAATGGCGGGCTGGAGAGATGGCTCAGAAGTTAAGAGCACTGACTGTTCTTACAGAGGTCCTGAGTTCAATTCCTAGCAACTACATGGTGGCTCACAACCATCTGTAATGCGATCTGGTGCCATCTTCTGGCATGGAGGTGTACATGCAGGAGAAACATTGTATGTACAATAAATAAAGCAATAAAGAAAATAGAAAATGGCTTATATAGTCAGGGTCCAATACATGGGTTTGCACAGCAAGTTACTTTACCTGCTGAGCCATTTTGCTGGACCTTGGTCAGGTTTTTATATTTTGAAACTGTAATATAATTAGGCTTACCTTTTTCAGAGTTCTCATTTAGTATGTAGGTAGTAACTAATTAAATACCCTACCTGCATTTAGATTTTCTTGGTTTTGTTTTAATGCAAGAGCATGTTTTAGTTGATTTGTTCAAATCAGGACCCAAAACTATATAGATTACATATGATTGCTATACATAAAAACTGTTCTTAAATTATTCCCTGTAATGTATTCACTAGCATATTAGTCTTCTGTATGCAGAATTAAATCCTGAATTGTAGTGTTGGCATTTTAAAATCTTTTGAGATCTTTTCCCATTTTACCACTTCCTTTCTGATGCTGAAATACCTTCCCTATTTATTTACTTAGGGAACTCCAAAGTTCAGTTCAAGTATAGTGTGTCATCGTGCCCCCCCCACCAGTCTCACAGTAATCTAGTCAGATGTCATCATTCCTCTGTCTGTGTGTATCAGAGGACAGCACACAGGAATCTGTTTCCTCCTTCCATCGTATGGGACCTGGGGATCAAGCTCAGATGGCAGCTAGTGCCTTTACCCACTAAGCCATCTCATTTCTATTTCTCTAATGGTTTTCTTACCCAGTTCTGTCAGAGTATTCATAACACTGTGATATGATTTATGTATTTTGTCACCAACGGGTTAGTATTGAGTGGTGGGAAAGCGAGGTTGCAGTGTGAGCACTGTTAGAGCAAGGATCATGTGGTGGGAGTGTCTCTACGTCATGTGTTCATAGAATTGGGTGAAAATAGCCAGTTTCTGGAGTGCTTCATTAGTTGTAATACCTAAGCCCCCTCTCCCCAATGTTTAAATCCATGGAGGCCACAGACATTTTCTGTTTATGCGTGGTTTCTGCAGTCAGGCGCTTCCTTTGCAGTCTTTGGCAGTGCATTCTTCCTCTGCCTGTTTCATTGTCCCTCTTCAGCTGAGCTAATTCCTTTGTCGTAGTGGATGGTCTTTATCAAAGGCCTAACACATCGAACCAGAGTCTTGGGCTCCAATTTTTTTTTTTTTGTTTTTTTTTGTTTTTTTTTGGGCTCCAATTTTGTATTTTCTCTTTTAATCTTTGCAAAGTTAGAAAGTTTAAAACATTTTTATGTATTTGAGCTTCTGAAATCATCAGAAGTCTCTCTATAAAAGTGGTCCCACAGCTTTCACTTTGTCTCAGGCTTTCCTCAAACACTCTTTAGAGCAAGGCTGAAATGACTGCCATGACCCTGACCACTGGAACTACCTAGAGTCTTTTAATTACAGCGACGCACTAAACTTATAGTAGTCTTGATACCTTCTTCAACTTTAGAATTTTTAGTCCTCTTTGAAAGTCTTCATTTGAATAAACAAACATATGGAAAAGCATGGCATTTGGCATTTAAAGAGAGGTTTTGCTTCTGCCCTTAAAACTATGCGATATAATGAAAAGAAGTCAGGAATCAGAATATTTTGTTTTCTTATCAGTTGATTTGATGATCTGCTTGTCCTTTCTCCATCTATAAACTGAAGATATAACCGAGTGTCTTACAGGCTAACTAAGGTTCCACCCTACATTTGGACTCAGATACAGTGCTGGTGTAAGGTTTTATTCATCTACCCTGTCTATTTTACAAAGCTAATACTCTAATATTAGCAAATCAAAAATTTTCCTAACTTATTTTCTTTTTCCCTTTCTTTCTCACAAATTCCAGGATTAAAAAAGAATCTTGAGTGATTTGTATTCTCTGCAGTCTCCAGAGCCTTAGCTGATGTCAGAGTTTATCTCTGGCATCTCACAGGCAGTGAGGTGCATGTTCACCTTTCTCCTGCTGCTACCAGAAAATCCGTATCTCTCTCTCCTGTGTGTGTGTGTGTGTGTGTGTGTGTGTGTGTGTGTGTGTGTGTGTGTGTGTGTTGGTTGGCTGGATAGATAAGGAGTTTAAGTGGCAGTGGCAAAACATTTATTTTTAGGTGAATTGTATCCTGTTTTCCAAATAGTTGGTGACTTTTTTCTTAGCCTTTCTTTGGAAGATCATCCTGATGATTAAGAAAACCCTTAGATCCCACTACTATCCAAGAAGAATCTTTTTTTTGGGGGGGAGGGTATTGCTATCAGTTGCACCTAGCCTTTAATAAATTAAGCAGAAGAAAAAGAGCACTTTCTTAAAATGAAAGACATCACAGTTATGTTTAAAGCATTTATCCTTAGGAATTCAGATCTACTCCACATTCTCAGTACAACTCGTAGTCTTCCTGGTTTTGTTTTTTGTTTGTTTGTTTGTTTGTTTTCTTCTCTGTGTGGTGCTGGGGATCAAAGCCTTCAACGTGGTAACTTTGCCTTTTTACGTATGTATGTCTTCTGATACCTGAATGGACGGACAGCTGTGTGTTTGGCCAGGTGTCATTTGCATATGACCCAGATTTGCTAACCTTTGCAGCTCCTGGACTAGGAATAGGAGGTGGAAATATATTTGCAAACCCTTCCTCATTTGTTCAGGAATCAGGGAGGCTATAGCACAGTGGTTACTTAAGATCTTCGGCACTTCAGGAATGAAGCAAGAAGCCTGCCTTTAAAAGATGCAACCTTTTGACTGGGGTAGGAATTCTAACCTTTGGTTTCCAAAAGGATTTTGAACTCCTGCTTTCCTTTCTCTATATTCTTTTAAGTATGTATCTTCCTATAATCCAACCCATCCAGAGTATGGAAGACCGAAAGTTAAAGGGAGCCCTGCAAACAGCTCCTTGTCTTAGTTCAGTTTTCTCAGAATTTGCCTTGTCGATATTTATTATAATGACAAAAATCAGAGAATTTGAACTCCAACTCCTTAAAAAAAAAAAAAAAGAGTGAAACCCTTATGCTAACCCTGAGTTGTTTTGCCTTTTCTTTGGGTCAAAGTTCTTAGCCCTAAATTTTCTAATTTAGAGTTTAGAAAAGTAGTGTAGCATAGAACTTAGGGTAAAAAAGAGAAAGGAAAACCCTACATACTAGAACTCTTTTTAATTTAGTTCTTCAAAAATAGTGGGTTTTGGGGTCTCTCTCTCTCTCTCTCTCTCTCTCTCTCTCTCTCTCTGTTTTTTGGGTCTGTTTCAGACTGGAGGAGTGTTTTGCCTTAAATGCTCTGGTGTTAGCTCTCAGAAAGGCGTGTGAGGCAGTATTGTTAGCTGAGGAAAATAAGTCTATCAGTTCCACTCAGATAACCTTTGGTAATAAACGGACTCCATGCACACTGTGACCTTAGTGCCTGAACTTTGTAATCACATGACCGGCTTGTAAACTGACCTGTGAGGATGACTGTTGTAGTTCGCCTTAGAGAAAGAAATTGACCAAGTGTGGGAAGGGTAGTCATCAAGCTGGGTTTGCCCTGTAATCTCAGTGTCTTCATGGCTGCAGTGGAACTTCTCAGCAGACTCCGAGAAGCATGAAATGGAGACATGGGAAGGTAAGGGAACTGATTGTTTAAGTCCAGGACCCAGGTCTGCAGTTTAAAAAAACTCCTGGAAGAAACATTTGGATCAGATTCACAGACAGCTGGCTTTTTTTGTTTGTTTGTTTGTTTTGGTTTTTGAGGGGTTGTTTTGTATCTTGGCAGAATTTAGCCAACAGATTTTTTTTTCTTCTTCTTTTTTTTTTTTTTATGGGAACTGGCTGGAAAAGCAGCTTTGGGAAACTATAGTGATTTAATCATTATAGGTGTTAGGAGAAAGCAAGGAAGAGGGAGGGACGATGGATTTGAATTTTATATTGACTTGAAAAAATTAAACTTCGTGTTTCAGTGCACAGTAAATTTTACCTTTAAACAATGTGGGTTTTACCTCTAGATAGAATTTTTTTGTATTTTTAATTCTTTAATCCAATTTACAATCTGTCAAAGCAGATTGTAATTTAGTACTGTTGATTGTAGATAGAGTTGGGGTCATGAGGCCATTGATAAGGTAGCCTCATCTTCTTGGGGGACTTTAAAGCTTTATGGTTCGGGGTATAAGACTAAGCCATTGCTAATTTCTTTTAAAGTGTGTTTTAAGTGAGTGAATGATTTTCTGCGCACTAATAACATTGATGAGTTATTGTTATAACTTGTTTATATTGAATAGATTCTTCCGTATGTGAGAAAACCCAGTATTCCGTATTAGTATTTGAACCAGGAAAGAAAAATACAGCTATCAAATAGTGAACTTTAGCATTGATGATTTGCTATGTTGATAATTTAGAGACTAAGAGTTTGATTTCTTATAGGTAGTTATTACTGAGCCAAAAGAATTCTCAAGTCTTTGAAGTAATTGATAAATTTCTAGGAGAGGCAGTAACCTCTTGTGAACGTCCCGGTAAAGCTTCCCAGCCCCTTTCAGCATGGTTAACTAACATCTGTCATAGAAAGCTTCACAGTTTTCTAAGTGCATGAGCCAGGGAAATGAGCCTTCCACTGCAAGTAGTAATCTTTATACGTTGTTGTTCTCCTTCCTTAGATGTGGTTTCCAACATTACTGCATTGGTGATTATTGTAAGTTAGCAGAAACGAGTGCAGAAATGATCAATTATGTATGAGACCTGTAGTTTTATCATAAACAGCTTCCTCTTCTCTTGATATACATAGTAATTCTTATTAAATTACTCTTGAATTTATTAGATGTCTTTTATAGAAAGAAATAGTTTAAGAACTAAGATTTTCTTGGGTAGTTTAGGGATAGGCAGGGGTTCAGAGCATGAGAGCATGAGTGTAGAAGGGACAGTTGTGGGGAATTTAGGGTTTGAGGAATTTTTCCCCCCGTCAGTTTGAATCTCCTATGATGTGTAGTCCACGCACTCCTGATGCTGGGTGATTCTCCCAAAGTATTTCATTAGCTCCTAAACGCCAATACGGCTTTCCTTAGCGATTCAGTGGCACAAAGTAATTTTGGTTGCTAAAATGAGAACACAGAGAAAACAAGAAAATGTTACAGTTTCACCCAAATCTTTCTTACTAAATTCCAGAAAACAAAATTAATTATCCCAGCTGAATGAGGTCTTTGGAAGCTTAAAAGGCAAAATTAACTGTTTATAAAAGTCAGTGTACTTTTTTATACTGTAAAAAGTAAGACATTGCCTGGTTTTAGATATTGGGCCCTTGTCCATTTAAATTAACCTTTGTCACAGCTGGGCATGCAAATGTTTTGTTTTGGTTCACAGAGGGTTAACTCTATTCAAACCTTCCCTGTGGCCGGCCTGCTCTGTGGAGTCATACAATCTGGTCTTTCAGCCCTGCCAGTCGCTAGGCAGGAAGTCTTATTTCTTAAGCTATCTTTCAGAATGGGGGGTTGGGATTTGGAGAAAGGTGGGGGAAGGGTCTTGGGGCATCTGCAAGGATCAATAACAGAGGGAGAGAGCCGCAAGAGAAGCCATTGTGCACATTTCAAGATAGATGCAACCCTTGTGAACAGCCCCTCTGGCAGGACAGACACCTAAAAGCAAAACATGCTACAAAATGAAATTTCCTGTGAAAAGTGGATTGCTCCCTACAAGAGAAAACTTTTTAGTAACTTGAGTGCCTTTCAACATTTGGGGTGTTCTCATTCTCCAACTCGTAAAGCTAGGCTCCTGTTAGAAATTGCTCCAAATTGATTTTTAAATGTTTTTGTCCTCATGCTGACACTGTGTAGAACTAGAAAGGGTGAGCGTCTTATTAGTGGTTGTATCTAGACACTGAGGATTTTTAGTTATGATTTTTGTCTTCCTTTCCTCCCTTTTTTCTTTTTGATTCTAACATTTGCTTTACTTACTGGTTTTTCATCAATGAGAGAGAATGGGGGTGGGGATGACAAGCTTTGGTTAGGATTTGTGTAACACATGTGAGATCCCTCCCCCAACAGCTGGTATTGGCTCTAGAAACGTGAATTGAACTAAGCAGATGCTCTTAGTATGTTATTTTGAGATTTTTTTTTTAAACTCAGGTTTGTAGTCTAAGAAATGTACAAAAATCTTAAAATACATTGATGTTGTAAAATCATTTTAATGTCTATTAAACAATGTTAAACAAAAATGCCTGACGTGGGGCAATTCCGCCAATTAAATTATGGTTTTTAAAAGTTGAAAGGGTTTGTTACTCCTTCGCTTCAGTGCAGATTTTTATCCTTCAGACTTTCTTTTACCAAGTACAACTGTAAAGTCCCTAGTTAGCTGGATCTTTTTTTTTTTTTTTTCAGAGGACCAGGGGGTTAATTCAGTGGCTTTTATTATGCAAACTGTTTATGGTAGTTGAAAAAGTGATGGAGTAGTCGCTGCCTCTTTTCCACTAACCCTTCAAAGTATTGGTGACAGCTAATAGTAAGAACTGAGAAAAATGAATCAAAAACAGCCTCTAATTCGTCCCCCGAATTGAAGTCTTATAGGAATAAGTGAATAAAACAGCTGGGGGTCCATAATGTGACTTGCAGACATACAAATGGAAGAGGAGAGTGGGGGGAAGGGAGCGCCTGCATTTGAAATTAGCAGCAAGTTCAATTTATTTAGGCTTCTTAAATTAATAAGACCTGACTTATTTTGTACAATTTGAGCTAAGACACCTAACTAAACATATCCTAGGTCTAACACACTTTTAGTCCATGTCCCTTTGTTGGAGAAAATTGTATAAAAAGAAAATCTGATGTAATCCCTGGAACTAGTGCCTGCCTGATAGCACTTTCCCCTCTTGGATACATTGTAATTCTGCACTAATATTTAAACCAAAGAATATTGTTAGAAAAACTTGGAAGTTTAGTTACTATTACATTGTATTAAAATGGGGTATAAAACCTACCATGACTCCCTTGAACAATGTGGTCTTTAATGTGTATTAGGGGGAGGGCCTAGTGAAGGGAAAGCCATAGAAATCTTTAGAGTTCAAGATGAGGTTGGGATTTGGGCTCATTAGGTTTGTCATTTTCACACACAAACATCACTACAACATGATTTCATCCTTAAATGTAATGAAATGGAAAAAATATCAGAGAGACACGTATGAAAACCAAACTACTCCTACACACACTGATGTTTTCAGATCACTCTCTGTGTCACTGTGCTGCTGAGATTTCTTTTTAATATATAAGGAATTCATGTTTTTACAAGATTCTTCTTCCTGCATGCCTCAGTAATTTGTTAAAACAATTGAAATACATCCACATATCAAATTTTTTAGTAATACAAAATTTCTTTTTTCTAAAACTTGGGTGAAAACACCATAATTATGAAAAATGCACCTATCTACATATCAGGGCTAAGAGTTTGAGGATATTCCCAATGCCCAGCTGTTTTACATATTTTGAAAAGCCTGAAAAATGTAAAGTTCATTACTGTCTTGATCCAAGGACCTTGCATTCATTAGGGTAAGAAGCAGGGAGGGTTGGGTCTTTCCAGGCTAATGGATCTCAAGGCTTTTCAGTAAGGCCAGCTGGAACTCCTGTAGAATTTTTAAGCCATCAAAACAACCCCAAACTGCTGTTATTTCTATTGCCTCTGAGTGGATCCCTTGGTCTCTGTGGTAAAAGGCTTGCCCTGCTGCCTAGATGGCTCATCGCTGGCTTCTGATATTGGGGAGTGAATTTCATCAGGCTGAGTCTATTGCTTGGCAGTAGCAGCTGTCCTCAGCAAGCTGCTCTGTGCACTGAGTAAGACAGTGTCTGTGAGAGCGCCTGTGACATGGCTGACATGGCTGGAAATGGGAGTGATTCTCCAAGAGTAGCAAATTTAGGAAGATTAGGAAAAACAGGTCATGCTGTTTATACCTCAGGCGAAAAGGTCCCCAGGAATGTTTCAGTTCAGTAGGTGATAATCAGCACTTTGGAAATTCAGCCTTGAAAATGCTGTACAACCAGTGAGACAGGCTGCAGAGCACTCTCCTGGACCAAGTGCTGTGCTAGTGAAAACTGAATGGGTGCCTGCAAATTCCTTGAGCTTTTTCTCTTTCAGAATCTTTTGCACTTGTGTTGACTGGAAGAGGGAAAGAAAGGATGTTGACCTTTAAGACAATAGAGAGGTCAAATCATAATCCAGAATAAAGGATAGTAAAATTAGTGAAAAGTTGTGAATACTAAATTAAGCTGTACAGGAGTAAGTAAGCTGCCATACCAGACAGTGACGGTGACAGTCAGGGGTCACTTACCTGCACCATCAGGAAGAGAGCCAAGTAGAGTGATTAATGTGATCCTGCTTCTGTTTGTAAAATTTTCTAATCTTTTTTCTTTCTTCCTTTTTTTTTTGTTTGTTTTCTTTTGTTTTGAGACTGGATTTCTCTGTAAAACAACTCTGGCTGTATTGCTCTATAGACCAGGCTGGCCTTGAACTCACAGAGATCCACCTGCCTCTGTCTCCCTAGTGTTGGGATTAAATGTGTGCATCACCACCTTCCAGCCCATAATGTGTTTTTGAAAGTATATACTATACAGCTGCATAAAAGATAATGTGTTAATAAAAGACAGTGAATAACAGTTCAGCCTTTTTGTCATTTTCCATGGTTTACTAGTAAGCTGGATCTTTGCATTGAATACAGATTTTGCTTATTTACTTACTTGAGTCACCTCTATTCCTACCTATAGGCTTTTCCTTCTAATTTTGGGTCATTCATAGAAGCCCACAGAATGTATAATGTACTTCTGTAGTGAAAAGTTGATGAGGAGTAAAATAAGCCTATATCTCAGTATAAAATGGTAATTAAGGACATTAGCTTCCAAGTCAAAACGTCTGGATTAGAATCTTAGCTTTGACATTGACTGCTTGTTACATTGCTTAGGCTATGTGACCTAAACCCTAGTTCTTCATTTGTCTGTGTCTTCTGTCCTTCATCTGTAAAAGGGAAGAACAACATTACTGACATCACAAGTTCACTGTGAGGACCGAGTTATTTTGTATAGTGTACTTAGGACAAGATTGACAACATAGAGGTCCTGACATATGGGAAATGTTCAGTAAATGTGAGTTGTTAACATTTCATTGCTGTTTTGTCTCAGGTTACCCCAGTAAAATGAGGATTGTGAAAAATACATGGGAAGACTAAATAGGAAAGTGTGTGAAAGTGTTCCGGAAAGTGGAAAGTGTCTTTAGAGGAGAGCTGCCATTTAGCTGAGGAAGCCCCTGGAACTCTTGTATTGTGGGGGCCTGCTGTTTTTGCTTATCACTCTCGTCACAGAACAGCATCTTCCATAGTAGCTTCACATAGCTTTTTCTTTTTTCTTTTTTCTTTTTAAGTTTTTTTTTTAATGTTCACTTCATGTGTTTGTCACAGCAATGGAAAAATTGACTGACACAGCAATCTTTTTTTAATATTTATTTATTCATTCATTATGTATACAGTGTTGTGCCTGCGTGTATGCCTGCAGGCCAGAAGAGGGCACCAGATCTCATTATAGATGGTTGTGAGCCACCATGTGGTTGCTGAGAATTGAACTCAGGACCTCTGGAAGAGCAGCCAATGCTCTTAACCTCTGAGCCATCTCTCCAGCCCTCTTTTCTTTTCTTTTTTTTTCCTTCTTTTCTTTTGGTTTTTGTTTTTTGAGACAGGGTCTCTCTGTGTATCTCTGGCTGTCCTGGAACTGGCTTTGTAGACCAGGCTGACCTTGAACTCACAGAGATCCGCCTGCCTCTGCCTCCCTGAGTGCTGGGATTAAAGGCATGCACTACCACTGCCCGGCTTCACATAGCTTTTTCTCCTCAGCATTCCGACTGGTGTTTCCCCATATCTCCAATTCATGTCTTCAGGCAGTTGTGAGCCGCCCAGCATAGCTGCTGGGAGCAGCACCTAGGGATCCTCTGGAAGAGCAGCAAGTGATCTTAGTCATTTACTGTTTGGTTTTGTTTTTCTTAATACTCCTTCCTGTAATTATAAAATCTAAAGCAAAAGTAGCATCAGCTTTATATTGTAGTTCCTTTCCTTTCAGCTGTGTTGCTTATTCTCTCAGAGCACCCATATCCTCATCTGTATAGATAAAACTGTAGGCAAGTGTCATCCCAGCACACAGAAGGCTGAGACAAGAGGATAATGGGTTTGAGTGCAGTTTGGGCTATGCATTAGACACATTTGCTTGTTTTATTGTTTGTTTTTTGAGACAGGGTTTCTCTGTATAGCTGTGGCTGTCCTGGAACTCACTTAGGCTGGCATCAAACTCAGAGACCCACCTGCCTCTGTCTCCTGAGTGTTGAAATTAAAGGTGTGCACCACCACTACCTGGTTTAGACTGTTAAACCCCTCCCACCCCAACTTAAAAAAAAATTAAACATCTACTTAACAGGGTTGATGTTAAAATGAGATTATTGGTAAAAGACTTATAGAATATTAGTAAAGATGTGAATCAACAAATCTAGTTGTATTTTGTTCAGTCACAATTATTTCTCAGCCAGAGACCACAGTTCTTTTTAGAGACATCTAAATTAGGTTTGAGTTTAATTTATAGTCCTCTATAAGAGAGGTAAAAAGACACGTTGTAGCTATATCAAAAACAATTACCAAAGAAAATTCTGTCTGTGTTTATTTCACAGATGCTCCCAGGAACATTCAACACAATGACAATCAAAATCCTGTGCTCCCATTATTAGAGACAGGATTATGGGTTCATTTGGCTACTGAAGTTTCTTATTAAGAAGAGTACTATTGCCAGAGGTACCTGGCTGCCTGGAAAATCACCCAAGGTTCCTACGCAATGATGGGCATCCAGTCTTTAGCCTATAGGTCTAGAATATCTGGCAGACTTTTCTGTGAAGCAGGAATTTCAAAGGGCTGTCCCACCTTGTCTGGGCAAGGTTTGGCAGTCATTTTCCTTTGTGTCTTGGTTGTCCAGTTTGGACAGTATACTGTCAGCAGTCAAGGCAAGGACAGTTTCTTGCCTCATTGAAAGCTTTGCCATTAGATGGCAAACTCCATCTAAAGATTCTTTGATGCTCATCATCTTTTTATAAAGTAGCTTGTTGTTTCTACTTAACGTACAGGCAGCTCAGGTGCTCACTGTACATGCAGAGCCACACCTCGTGTGCTACAAGCACCAGGTTTTACTAGGCAGCTGTGTTGTTGTTTTTTGTGTTGTTTTATTTTATTTTGAGCTTTCTCAGGCCCTGTGTAGAAATATGTGCACCATGTTGCACACCACTGCAGTACAAAATCTCAGGACCAGAGAATTTCACTGGATCAGTCTGAATAAATACCTTTTTCCAGTCTAAGCAGCAGTAACCACAACTTTCTCTGGCCTAGCTCACTTGTCTACAGTATAAAACAAGTGACTCACAGATAAGCAGTGGCTGTCCTCAAAGAAAGGAAGATTAGTGTAAACTAAATAGACAGCTTGGAAGTTGTGTGCTTCAGAAGCTGTTGTCTGTCCATCTCACCATGCTGAATCTCTTGACAGAAGAATTCTCCATGCTGATTTGAATCACAGTTTAGTGTTCTTGGCTCACCTCCTCATTTCAATCCATCCCAAACAGCAAACTCCTAAAACACACCTACAGCTAGCAACCTCCTGTCTGTGGTATGCCATTGTTTAATGCTCTGCTTTGTCCCTTTGGTACTCTAGATAACCATCCTTCTTCCTCCATCTCACATCACTACTCCTCTCTATCACTGAAGTGTTGACTTAGTGATTAAATTTAAGATGTTTAGAATCACCAGGCCGTGGTGGCGCATGCCTTTAATCCCAGCACTCAGAGGCAGAGGCGAGTGGATCTCTATGAATTCGAGTCCAGCCTGGTCTACAAGAGCTAGTTCTAGGACAGGCTCCAAAGCTACAGAGAAACCCTGTCTCAAAAACCAAAAAAAAAAAAAAAAAGTTTAGACTCAAGAAATACTAATTATTGAATAGTGAATCAATGGTTCCTGTATATTTTTAATTTCAAAAATACTTATTTAGTGTTATGGTGTATATGCTCAAGCTATATATTAATGAGATGTCAGTGTGTGTGTGTGTGTGTGTGTTTTAAGTGTTTATTTGGTTATTATGTATACAGTGTTCTCTCTGCATGTATCCCTGCAGGCCACACTGGAAGAGGGCACAAGATCTCATTATGGATGGTTATGAGCCACCATGTGGTTGCTGGGAATTGAACTCAGGTCCTTGCTCTTAACTTCTGAGTCATCTCTCCAACCCTAATATGTATCCTTTTTAAGACAAAATTTTATATTTTTTCATCAGATTCAACCACTTTTTTTTTTTAATACAAGCGAACAAGGAATACTTAAAGTTCTCAGTGACAGTCCAAATAGACAAATGTCAGATTTGCAAGATCTTTTTTCATCTGGAAAACCTAAACTTAGATAAATATGAAAACGGTTTGTCATACCTTTATACAGCTGCCTCCTGATTCGAAGACCCTAGCACAGAGGTTACAGGAGAGAACCAGTGACTGTGATCTAGATTTTTCTTGCCTGTTTTCATTTGAGATTTTGAGTAAAAGGATTACCTTCTCCTTGAAGATTGGTGTAGCTTTAGCCAATTGTAATTTGTGAATCATTTCACTTTCACTTCTGGGTCTAAGTAGTTAATAGCATCAGTCAATTTTTCTTTTGCCTTTTTCCAGTTTTTATTCATCAATCAATAAAAATATTCAGCCCATGCATATTTTTGAGCTGTTTATTGTGGTGCATGTCTGTAACCCCAGTACTCAAGCTTCCAAATTTGGGTCCAATTTGGGCTATGTACCAAAACCCTATTTCAAAAAAATTTTAAAGCATGCACATATTTATGGAGTGTAGTGATAATTCAGCACATGTATTAATGTGTAGTGGTCAGATCTAGGGTGATTAGCATTCCATCTCCTTAAACATGTATCATTTCCTGTGTTAGCAACCCCCCTTCTCCCCTAGTACTCCATAAAATGCATGATAACTTGTGAGCTGTAATCAGCTACTAAGTCCCAGACACTGGCACTTATGCCCCACACCCTTCTTATGAATTGCTTGCTTGTTTTCACTCAGGTGATGTGAATTTTTGGAAAGATTCTCTGAAGAACTCCATATATGGCCTCTAGAAATGGATTTTTATGCACTTTTTAAAAAGATTCATTTATTTATTATGTACACAATATTCTGCCTGCATGCATGCCTTCAGACCAGAAGAGGGCACCAGATCTCATTTTAGATGGTTGTGAGCCACCATGTGGTTGCTGGGAATTGAACTCAGCCCTAGATATGGATTTTTTTATTTTATTTTAATGAGATAATTTTTTTTTTTTTTGGTTTTTTTATCGAGACAGGATTTCTCTGTAGCTTTGGAGCCTGTCCTGGAACTAGCTCTTGTAGACCAGGCTGGTCTCGAACTCACAGAGATCTGCCTGCCTCTGCCTCCGAGTGCTGGGATTAAAGGCGTGCGCCACCACCGCCTGGCTGAAATGGATTTTTATAATGGTGTATGGAGGAGTGGCATACAAAGGGAGGGAAAACCCTACTTCAAATGAAATTCTGAGAGTTTCAATTCTGCCATTCCAGATGATGGCAGCCTAGAACCTGGAATCAGTCCTGAAAGTGTGCAGCTGATCTGGAAGCTGGAACCAGTGACCTACGAAAACAGACTCCTTTGTTTTAACAACTCTGTAGTCAGGCACATTCACATGGCTCTGGCTGTTAGTGTAATTTTGGTCAAGTGAGCAGCTGTACTGCCTGTTTCCTAAATCTGCCCTTTATCACAGTTTGAATAACAGGTTTTGATAAAAATCAGTTTCCAAATTGTAATTGGTGTAACCTGAACCCTTGGAATGGTTAAAATGTCCTTGGGGAAGAGGATGGTATTTAGTAAGAGCAAGGCTTAGTAGAAGAATGAGAGTAAGAGGTGTTTTGTAGCAGGTCATAGCCTGCATTTAACCAGATTATAGTAGAGCACATTGTTAATCTGGTGCTTAGTTTTTGGTTGGTAGAATAGTATCTCGTTAGGGTTTTTTTTTTTTGTCACATTTTTTATTACTTTTGGAGTTTGTTTCTTTCTCAATATACAGTACCATGCAGCTGTCTTGACATGCTTATCACATCCCCTAATCTTCCCTTCCCTTACCTCGCAAGAGGCAGCTGGTATCACAGGAAATCTGCCTTTTGAAAAGTGGTGAGGTTGAAACTCACTTATATCACTGACTTGCCATAAAACCTTGAGCAAGTCACATTAGTTTCCTGATCAGTGCAAATCACTTTTTTAAAAAAAGCATGAAAAAATGTACACATTAAAAAAAACTTTTAAAATTAACTAATTTTTAATTTTTTTTAAATTTTATTTATTTATTTTTTGGGAGGATTTCTTTGGATTCTGTCCTGGAACTTACTCTGTAGTCCATCCAGACTGGCCTTGAACTATACAGATCTACCTGCCTCTGCCTCCCGAGTGCTGGGATTAAAGGAGTGCGACACCAACACCCGGCAAAAGTAACTGATTTTATTTTATTATTTTTTTAAGAGTATATTTGCCTTTTTTTAATTAGTGAGAATGTTTTACATTTATTTATTTATTTATTTATTTATTTATTTATTTATTATGTATACAATATTCTGTCTGCATATATGCCTGCAGGCCAGAAGAGGCCACCAGACCTCATTACAGATGGTTGTGAGCCACCATGTGGTTGCTGGGAATTGAACTCAGAACCTTTGGAAGAGCAGGCAGTGCTCTTAACCGCTGAGCCATCTCTCCAGCCCCCCTGATTTTATTTTTAAGGAACATTTCTACTTTTTAAGTATGCCTGAATTACATTTTATTCCACATACCCCTGAATCGTCCTAGGGAGTTGATCATTCTTCCCGTGAAAGCCTTTGTTTCTATGTTTGTCTTTTTTAAACTGAATCTTTCCTAGTTTATAAACATACAGTAAAAGCAATCTGTTTGAATGCACTAGAACTGTGTGTGTGTGTGTGTGTGTGTGTGTGTACGTATGTGGTGTATGTTCATGTGAGGATATGCACATGTGTGCGCACAGGTGGTTGTGCATGGGGGGTGCATCTTTCTCCATTGTGGTCCATCTTGTTCTTTAAGAGTCCAGGTCTCATTGATTAGGCTGGCTGGGGAGCCAGTGAACTCCAAAGATCCACCAGCCTTCTTTCTGCTTGCAGTCCTGGGGGCTCACAGACTTTGGTGTTGGGAATCTAAATTCAGAGAGGCATGTCATATGACAGGTAATTTATTGACTGAGCAGCACCTCAGTCAGTCTTTATATGGATTGTGATCCATAAGTAGTTGTTTTCTTTCTTTACCAGACATTTGCTATTCGTTTTATGTTGGTGTTGGAAATAAAACCCATAGTCTTGAGCTATCCTAGGCAAGCACTCCACTGCTGAGCTATATTCTCAGCCCTTTGTTTGTTTGTTTGTTTGTTTGGTCTTTGAGATAAGATCTTACTGTGTGGCCCAGACTGGTCTGGAATTTGATCTTCCTGCCTCTACCTTTGGAGTGCAAGGATTACAGATGCGTACTTTCCTGGCCCAGTCATCTGTTTTTTTGTTTGTTTGTTTTTCGAGACAGGGTTTCTCTGTAGCTTTGGAGCCTGTCCTGGAACTAGCTCTGTAGACCAGTCTGGTCTCGAACTCACAGAGATCCGCCTGCCTCTGCCTCCCGAGTGCTGGGATTAAAGGCGTGTGCCACCACCACCCGGTGTCTTCTATTTTTAACTCAGTGTGAATCTTGTCTTCAGCCCTGAAAAGTGTTCTATTTCTGGTCTTAGAGCCTTTTCTTTTTCTTACACTCTTCCATCTTTTGCATTTAACATTGTTGTCATCTTTGTGGAACTCTTTATTTTCCAGTAATCATGGACATATCTACCTTTTTCTTCTGTGGGAACTCATTTGACTCCCCTCATTCCTTACCTTTTCTGCATATCTGTGTTTATCCTGGTTCTGCATCTCCTCAGGTCTTCTGCCCTGGTGGTGGTTCAGATGTGTTGTCCTAGCTTTAGCTCCTTAAATGTTGTTGACGCCCAAATCCTTAATTCTGGCCCTGACACTGTCTCCTACATGCCATCTTCTCTTAAACCAAAGCCATTACATTTTTATTTTAACTGCTACTTTATTTCATGAAAATGCTTAGCTAAAAAAAATAAATTAATTAATTAACTGCTACTTTGCTACTAATGAGGTCATGTTTCTCAAAACCGCCTTGATTTAGAGTTGACAGTGCACATTTTCTTGCCTTCATTTTTCCTCATCTTTTCCTGACTGTCCAGTCAGTCATCATCAACCTCTCTGGGTTTCTCAGCTTTCTTTGCTGCTCAGCTGTTCTTTAACATCTCGTTCCTGTGATTCTGCCACCTGCTTTTCCCTCTCTGCATCGCATTAATATCTGATGCAATTTCTTCAAATTTATTCTCCTTTTGCCATTGTTGATGTTATTTCTCTTTGTGGAGTATTTCATATTTTGCTGTTTACTCTTTTATTGTAAAATATGAACACTCAGGAAAAAAAGTGTATGAAATACAATGTAATTGTAAAAATTATAAAGCAAGGGACTAGAGAGATGGCTCAGAGATTAAGAACACTAACTGCTCTTCCAGAGTTCCTGAGTTCAATTCCCAGCAACCACATGGTGGCTCAGAATCATCTGTAATAAGATCTGGTGCCCTCTTCTGGCCTTCAGGGATACATGCAGACAGAACACTGTATACATAATTAATAAATAAATATTTTTTAAAAATTATAAAACAAGCACTACCCAGGTCAAGAAATAGATCATCTTCAGAATCTAAAGGCATTCTAACACCCCTTCTCTTCATACTATATAACTCTCTTTACCAGTTTTTTTTTTTTAAATATTTTTTATGGTTTATTTAACTTTATTTTATGTGCATTGGTGTGAAGGTGTCAGATCCCCTGCAATTAGGTCTTCAGACAGTTGTGAGCTGCCATGTGGGTGCTGGGAATTGAACCCGGGTCCTCTGGAAGAGCAGGAAGTGCTCTTAACCACTGAGCCATCTCTCCAGCCCCTCTTTACCAGTTTTTTAAAAACTTAATAAAATGAAAATATACAGTATGTGTTTCTTTCTGACTGCTTTGGCCAAACATCATAATCATCATTATTATTATGGGGGGTGTTTTGCCTGTATGTATGTAAGTCGATGTACTGTGTACTTGCCTGGTGCCCGAGGAGGCCAGAAAAGGACTTTGAATCACTGGAACTAGAAATACAGATGGTTGTGAACCACCATGTCGGTGCTTGCTATTGAACCTGGGTCCTCTGGAAGACCAGGAGGTGCTCTTAACCACTGAGCGATCCATCTTCCAACCCATTGACCAAACATTTTTATACAAGTCACCTTTGTTGTTGCATAAGTGTTTTGTAGTGAGTGAGATTTAGAGAAGTCAGTCATTTCCCGTGGTTCCAAAGCTAGGAAGAAGCATGGTCAAGTCTTGTGTGTGTGTGTGTGTGTGTGTGTGTGTGTTGTACTTTGTTTTGAGACAAGCACTCTCTAAGTAGTCCAGGCTGATTGTCATTCTCAAGACACTTCTGTTACCTACCAAGTCCTAGAATTATAGGTATGTACCACTATACCCAGATCTAGTACTTTTGCTTGTTTGTTTTAAGAATCTCTCTACATAGCCATAGCTGGCCTGGAATTCTGCACATAGATCAGGTGGGCCTTGAAATTACAAAAATCCACCTGTCTCCACTTGCCAAGCACTGGGATTAAAGGTGTGTGTCACCGTGCCTGGCTCCAGCTTCAGTTTTAAACACCAGGTCAGTATATTTTGAACTGTTTAATACTTGATACATTGCTCATTGGGATGTAGTAGCCTCCTACACAAACAATGTACACAAGCAGTGTGTACAAATAAATGTGCATGCTTTAACTGACACAAATCTAACAATATTTTACACTTACATAACACATTCTGTTTTACGTATATGCATGTTTATGTGGTATATGTGTATACTTATTTGTAGTGTGTTTATATGTCTGTGCATGTACATGCATATGTGAAGTCTAGAAGTCAATGTTGGAATCCAGGTGGTGGTGGTACTCACCTTTAATTCCAGCACTCAGGAGGCAGAGCAGGCAGATCTCTGAATTCAAGGATATTGTAGTCTACAGAGCCAGTTCTAGGACAGCCAGGGCTACAAAGAGAAACCCTGTCTTGAAAGAAAGGTGAGGGGAGGGTAGTCAGTGTTGGGTGTCTGTTTCATTATTTTCCACCTGACATTTTCTTTTTTTCTTTTCTTTTTCAAAAAAGTTACAACACTGTGTTTTTGTAATTTTGAAAACACTTCACTAAGTCCTACTGCTTACCCACTTAGACATTTATTCAAAAGAATACGAGCTAGACCAAGTAGCGTAGGATATTATTTTATCTCAACTACTTGGTATGCTGAGGCTAGAGGATTACATATCCAAGGCTTGCCAGTTTAATTTAGCAAGTCTGTATATAACAAACAAATAAGAAAGGGGAGTCGTAGATTCAAATTTCAGAACTAAGAACAAAAATACACTTTTTCCATGGTGGACATGACACCAGATGTTACTGTTACTCTGAAATTTGCCTTCAAAGTAACTTTGGTTAGATGTGATGTAACTAGAAGGTCCTACCACTTTCATGGAACAAGATAAAATAAGTTTGTACAGTTCTAGTCAGATTAATGACCACACTTGCTTTTAAATCTCTTTGTTCTCACTGGCCTTTTTGTTTCTTGTAAGTGATGTAAAGACGAATACATACATCTGTCTAAACAGATGCATGTCAGGCGTGTTCTGAAACACTGTGCAGTCTTCTAGCCCACTTCATAAGCTGCCTTAGCATTCTCAGTGTTTCTTTTGAATTTGACATTCTGAATCTGAGTAGTTCCATGTTCGTGGAAACATTGACTGAGCTCTGGATCTGTTTGTAACTGTCTTTAGTAGAAGTTTGGAGAAGCAACATTCAACGTAACAGTATTTTGTTCACAGTAATTTTTTTTAAAGATTTATTTATTTGGGTATTTTATGTATCTATGCTCTTGTCTGCATGTACATCTGCACACCAGAAAGAAGGCATTGGCTCTCATGACAGTTATGAGATGGTTGTGAGCTACCATGTCGGTGCTGGGAAATGAACTTAGGACCTCTAGAAGAGCAGTCTTATGCACTGAGCCACCCCTCCAGCCCCTAAACAAGGTTTTTTGTTTGTTTGTTTGTTTGTTTGTTTGTTTGTTTAACAAGGGTCACACATAAGGTACTTTGACCTGGAAATCATGTACTCATTTAGGGGCTAGAGGATCCCATTCTGTTACTGAGGAAGTCCGTTTCTTCTTTTCTTTTTCTTTTCCTTCTTTCTTGTTTGTTTGTTTTTCATTGTTGTTGTTGTTTTTCCAGACAGGGTTTCACTGTAGTTTTAGAGCCTGTCCAAGAGCTAGCTTCTCTTACTGTTGGGACATGGAATAAGGTGATGATTCTAGTAATTTTATTTAAATGCTTGATCACACTCCCTGTTTCCTTTATTTTAAAAAGCAAATTCAGGTCCTGGCAATCTTCAGTGATAACTAATGAGGCTTTTCATTTTGAATCTTAATGAGTATACTGGTTTTTATATTTAGAAAAAAAATTTTGAGACAGGGTTTCTCTGTGTAGCTCTGGCTGTCCCGGAACTTGCTGTGTAGACCAGGCTGGCCTCGAACTTCACAGAGATCCACCTGCCTCTGCTGCCTCCCAAGCGCTGGGATTAAAGGTGTGTACCACCACCACTTGGCTTGTATTGAAACGTTTATTTATTTATTTGGTTTTTCGAGACAGGGTTTCTCTGTAGCTTTGGAGCCTCTTCTGGAACTAGCTCTTGTGGACCAGGCTGGCCTCGAACTCACAAAGATCCGCCTGCCTCTGCCTCCCGAGTGCTGGGATTAAAGGCATGTGCCACCACTGCCCGGCTTGAAATGTTTAAAGTTTGTTTTGTATAGTATGTTGTGACAGGATCATGTGCTTGTGGTGGTGAGGAAACATTTGGTAGTTGGTTCGTCTATCTACCACGGGCTCTGGGAATTGAACTCAGGTAATCAGACTACTGAGGCATATCACTGGCCATGTATTTGAAATGCTTTGTCCATTGCCTTTAGTATTCTTTTTGATGCATAGCTTGCTTTATCCTAGACTTATGGAAGAATTTCATATTGTCTCATGTTTCCTTCCGAGAGGCCTCATGACTAGTTTGACTAGCACAACAAAGGTCACTTTGTATGTTTTCTACCCTGCACTTGGGATCAGCAAACTCCCCCAAAGTATTGCAGGTCCTGCATACGGGAGTTATTATTTAAAGTCCGGGCCCTATAAACGCCAGTTTCACTGATAAATTCAAGTATTTTCTTTTCCCAGACAGTTTTTACTAGTAGTAGATAACAAACTTCATTCAGTGTTTCAGATGCCTGTTATCATTAGGACCTCAGCTCTTCCTCAGCTACATCTTCTGAACTTTGGTCTTGACTTTAAAGTGCTTCTTTGCCCATTTTCTTCACACTGTTTAGGAATAATACAGAGGAGGAACAGAGTTAATAGATTAAGAACACAAGGTAGGTGGTGGTATCACACTCACACCTTTAATCCCAGCACTTTTGAGGCAAAGACAGGCAGATCTCTCTGAGTTTGAGGCCAGTTTGGTCTACAGAGCAAGTTCTAGAACAGCCAGGGCTACACAGAGAAACATTATCTTGAAAAAACAAAACAAAAAGAACATTGTTATCATTGAGTTGGAAAAACAACTCTTTCCCAAAGGCTAACAGATGAGGTTGGAGAAGACACTTTAGTGACTTGCCAGTTAGCCTGAAGTTGGTGGTATTTTTGATTTACTCAGCAGGGCTGAAGGTTTTAGGAACTGTGAGCATAACCCCATTTTTTCCACAGTGCTCTAACTTGTACATGTTCAGTTTCTGTTCCAGATGATCGAGCTGAACAACGAACCTGTCTTATTTGTGGGGATCGTGCTACAGGCTTGCACTATGGGATCATCTCCTGTGAGGGCTGCAAAGGCTTTTTCAAGAGGAGTATCTGCAACAAGCGTGTGTATCGGTGCAGTCGTGACAAGAACTGCGTCATGTCCCGGAAGCAGAGGAACAGGTGCCAGTACTGCCGCTTGCTCAAGTGTCTCCAGATGGGCATGAACAGGAAGGGTAAGCTGTGCTTAGGGCTCTCTCTGCTACCCTTCATTTGTCCCCTCATCTGCAACTATTAAACTTTTTACGTATGCATGCACTATGTATAGTCCACCAACTTTTTCAGGGACTAATGACAGGAATTTAATTGGAAAGGCATGAAGTAGGACTTGATGTCCTTTTGCTAGTAACATGGCATACTCAGCCACAAGGTTTATTTAGAAGTTGTGTCTAGTAAGGTAAAAAGTTTGACATTTATTGAGAAGTTTTCTGGGATTCTTACCCTAAAGCAACATGAATAAACTGACTCTATGGAGCTTTGAAAGTTGAGTAGAGGAAACCCAACTAGGAAGTTGTTAGAAATGCCCAGAAGGGCCCTGGAGAGAGTGGGCACTGCTCCTATGCACAGAGGAACCCGTGGAACTCAGAAAAGGGCATCAGATCCTGTGCAACTGGAGTTACAGACACTTGTGAGCCACCATGTGGGTACTGGGAACCAAACCTAGAACTGAACCCCGATCCTCTTCAAAACCAGCCAGTGGTCATAACCACTCATCTCTCTAGGCCTCTAATGATTTATTTTTAAGGAGTTAGAAATGATGATGAAAACCCAAACTTGGGGGAAAAAGATAAAAATGAAGGATATTTGAGAGCTTTACTATTGTATCAAGAAGGGTGAGGGGGCCTGGTAAGATGGCTCAGGAGGCAAAGGTGCCTGGCACCGAGCTTGATGACCTGTGTTCAGTTACTGCAACCCATATGCTGGAAAGAAGGAGCGAATCAACTCTTGGCAGTTGTCCTCTGACCTCCACAGGTGTGCTGTGGCATGTACACCCCACCATATACACGCATGCAATAAATCAAAAAAAAAGGAAAGAGAAAGAAAATAAGAAAGGTAAGAGGGTTGTTTAAGGACATTTAGATTAGGTGTCCTGCACTGTATTCACAGAACTAACATTGAACACTTAGGTGTAGGGACAGTAAACTCTTCTTTATTTTGTGTGCATTGTCTGTTGGTCACAGACACTAATCCTATTGACTCTTACTCCCAGTTTACACATGCAGCTGAGGGGTGAGTATGGTGATAGTTAATAATTTTGAAGTTACAATGTGTTATTAAGCAGAGCTGTGCTTAATCACAGAAGCAGTATAGTGTTCCACAGATCTCCTGTGTGGCATAGCCGTTTGCATATTAGAATACCGTGTGCTTGCTGCATGTTAAATGAATGCGATAGTAGGGTATTTGAAGTATTGCTAAGTTTGTCCCCTGCCTATCTTTGTAGCTTCTCTGGCCAGAGCAGGAACTTGGGACCAGATGTGATACCATTCCACATGTGCTCAAGTTTGTTGTTCTACTTGGAAGTACATTCTCTTCCCCAGTATTTTTGTCTCTTACAGAAATCCTTGCCAGTTAACAATTTCAGAGCAGTACTGTCTTTCTACCTTCACCCTGATTTGGCTTTATACTACACTTTTCTCATCTTCCTTCATTGCCCAGGGTCTGTGAGTGCTAAGTCCCTGCTAAGTTGTGGGATACCTTCTTGACTGCTTACACAGATTGATTATCTTGGTTATTTATTTGGCATGTAGGATTCTGAACTTCCAGCTAAACTCATCTGTCTTTTGTTTTTGGGAAGAAGAACCATACTTTATAACTCCTGAAAGCTCTTACAGCCCAGAGACTGTGACACTTGGGACAGAGAGTTGCCTGGTTTACTTCCTTGAAGCTGGCTTAGTAGCCTAGGGAAGGATGCTGAGGGAAAACCCTGCCCACTTCTGGTCTCAAAAAAGCAGGACTAAATTAGACTTACCGTGGGACTATTTAGGAAGTAAGAGATACTCTCTGAAACTTTCATGACTGGTAATGCATAATTTTACTTACTTATCAAAAGCCATAGAACTGTACATTATAAAAAGTGACTTTTACTGGATATAAAAAGCTAGTCATGCCGGGCGGTGGTGGCACACACCTTTAATCCCAGCACTCGGGAGGCAGAGGCAGGCGGATCTCTGTGAGTTCGAGGCCAGCCTGGTCTACAAGAGCTAGTTCCAGAACAGGCTCTAAAGCTACAGAGAAACCCTGTCTCGAAAAACCAATAAATAAATAAATAAAAGCTAGTCAAGCCATATGTGTTGGTGTGGAGGAAGTCGGTGGGGAGATGGAGTCAACAATGTGATGGATTCATCTAGCTGGTCTTAAAATGAGTCACATAACCACACTGAAGCACTAGGGAGGAAGGGAGCTGGCCTTGGAAAACAGTGTTTGACTGATATTGTAAGGGTAAGGATAAAAACAATTGTATACAAACAAAGCATTATGGTTTGTAACATTGTTTCTCTCAAGGTTATATGTTAGGAATTCTGTCTCTATTTTAATTGAATACCGTGGTTGAATAGGCAAATAAATATACTATATTTGAGGAAGAAGTTATTAATCAGGAAAGGCTAAAATGAATATCAGAGTCAGATATGTTAATATGGGACTGGTGTCTGATAGATGGACAATAGAAAATGTGTGGGGTGTATGTGATTTAGTATCCATACATGTATTTCTATAAACCCTAACCCACTACATGAGGTTAGACACAGCCAGTACCCAGAATCTGTTTTTAAGTGTCAATAAAGAGTAAGGTGTTGGAGGAGGACTGCTTGTTGGTTCCCGGCTGCCCGGCTGCTTAGACCCAAAATAATCACACAGAAACTGTATTAATTAAATCACTGCTTGGCCCATTAGCTGTGGCTTCTTATTGGCTAACTCTTACATCTGAATTTAACCCATTTCTATTAATCTGTGTATGGCGACGAGGCTGTAGCTTACCGGGTAAACTTCCAGCATCTATCTCCGGCTGGGCTCCATGGCTTCTCCCTGACTCTTCCCTTCTTTCTCCCAGCATTCAGCCTAGCTTTCACCACCTAGTTCTTTTCTTCCCTGCCATAGGCTCAAAGCTGTTCTTTATTCATTAACCAATAAAAGCAACACATAGACAGAAGGACCCTGCCACACCAGTAAGGTCTCCACGGGGAAATAGTTGAATTCAGGGCTGGAACAAGAAAAATATAAGCATGGAGAGTTTTAGAGTACTTGAAAATAGGAGAGGTGATGGGGTGAAAACCCTGAAGAAATTACTTAATGGTGAAGAAAATTTACCATTCTTGCAGAGGACCAGAGTCTGGATCCCAGCACCCACGTCAGGTGCTCACAAACACCTTTAACTCCATCTCTGGGAGATCCATGGCTCTTTTCTGACCTTCACAGATACCCACATACACTTAATAAATAAACAAGAGCAAGCGTGTGCATGAGTGTGTGAGTGAGCACACAGGGCACAGTGAAAGGGCACAGAAATCAGCCTGAGAGCTCCCGGTAACCACAATTGTTCTAACAGAATATCTCTAGATTTGTTCATAGACTCAGAAATAAGTCTACGCATGCTTATATTAATAGAAATAACTAGCTGAATGAACAGAAGTGACCATTCTTCCTTATGAAAGAATTCCAAAAAACAAACAAAAAAATACAAAAAAAAAAAAAGAAAGAATTCCAGTAAATAGAGAAGACATGATGTACAAGTTACAACACCACAGTACTGACTTGCAGCTGAGATCTACCATAGGGATCCAACAGAAATGAGCACTGGTTTAAACTATTGAAGTTTAAAACAATAACTCAAAAGGAAATTGTTTCCTTGGAGAATTTACTTCAGCCAGAATGTGATGAAGGTTAGTGTCTTAGTTAAGGTTTCTGTTGTTGCAATGAAACACCAGGACCAAAAGATAAGTTGGAGAGGAAGGGGTTTATTTTTTTGGCTTCCAATTCCATATCACTGTTGTTGGACTAGGAGTCCAAGCTCTAGGGAAGAGTTGCTTCAAGACACCATCCAGACACCACAGTCGATGCAAAAGCATGAGGATTTTATTAATTCTGTCGCGACAGGGTCTTTCAGCATTCGAGAAGCCAGAAAGACCCCAATAGCTATTAGAGCCCATCTTTTAAAGCAAAAAGCCATAGAAACGAGGGGGGAGCCCGAGGGTTGTTTTCCAACTAATTGGATTGGCTTATTCAAAGGGCTATTAGCAGTGATTGGTTTGTGCCAGGGTAGGAGAATGGTTGTGTGATCAAGTGAGGTAAGAGGGAGCATCTGTGGGTCACTTTGCCCCTTTCCCAGGGACTGAATCAAAACACCAGGAACTGAGTCAACACCTAAGGGTGATCTTGCCCCTATTCAATAGAACATTTACAAAGACTCAGGGAGATGATGGAAAGTTTCCAACATTCGTGTGTGGACGACTGTCATGTCTCCAGGAGAGAGGTGTGTGATACTGAGAGGACTCAGAAATGCATTTAGAGTCTTTCAACTGTTTATCAATGAAGGAAGTTGGGGCAGGAACTCAAACAGGGCAGGAACCTGGCGGCAGGAGCTAATGCAGAGGCCATGGAGGAGTGCTGCTTACTGGCTTGCTCAGCCTACTTTATTACAGAACCTAGGGCCACCAGCCTAGAGGTGGCACCATCCAAATGGCTGGGCTGTTTCCACTCAATCACTGATTTAAAAAATGTACTATAGGCTAGCCTACAGCCTGATCCTATGGAAGCATTTTCTCATTTGAGGTTCCCTCCTTTCAAATGACTTGCTTGTGTAAAGTTGACCTAAGACTGTCCAGCACAATTGACCCCTTGTCAACCAGAAACACAAACACACTTTTCTTTTTCTCATTCATCCCCCAGTTCTCACACTGAAAACATAAACACCCACAACACCCAGCGGGCTCCTGGTTAGGGAGGCAGGGCACTAGGACCTCTGTTTGAGGGCAGTCTATAGAACTGTTCCAGGACGGCCAGGGCTACACAAAGAAACCCTGTCTCAAAAAACAAAACAAAAAGACATAAATAACTTTAAAAGTCCCACAGTCTTTACAGATTCAAACACATTAAAGTTCAGTATCTCTAAAAATCCAAAGTCTGTTTGAAAAATTCAAAGTCTTAAAGATGTGGGCACCTATAAAAGTAAAAATCAAGTTAAAATCTTTCTTCAAGAAGGAAGAACCAAGGCATAGTCACAATCAAATCCAAGCAAAGTCAAACTCCCAAGAGTGTAGAGTAATGTCTAATGTATGGGATCCACTTATGATTTTCTGGGTTTTTCCAAAGGACTGGGTCAGTTCTCCGGCTCTGCCCTCTGCAGCACACACAGCTTGTCATCTAAGCTCTCCACCGCTGCTGCTGTTTTTGTTGGTCATCCATGGCACTGGCATCTCCACTGCTGGGGTGTTCTGCTGCAGCTGGGCTGCTCTTTTCATCAATAGCCTCTTCGTGGTGCCAAGCCTCAACACCTCAGCATGACCCATTCAATCCCGGGCCTTCAAGTGCTACTGAGGCTGCACCTTTACCAGTGGCCTCTCCTGGCCTCTCACAGTGCCAAGCTTCAGCTGTTCTCCATGACCTTCAAAACCAGTATCACCTGGGTGACTCTTAGCTCGTGACTTTAGCTTGCGTCAAGTAAAACTACCCTCCACCATAGTTAGTATCACCAGTAAGCGTACCAATATAATTTACCCTGGTAAGAAGGATGCCAAGACAAGCACTGGCATGCACAGAGATGAGAGTCAAGGGAGGGTGGGAGGGAGGGGAGAGAGAGCATGAAGTTCATTATCAGAATACTCATGAGAAAACTTAGGAGCCCTTATTGACATATTTTTTTTCTAATTTTTATTTTCTCTGTTTTTGATTTTTCCAGACAAGGTTTCTCTGTGTATCTCTGGCTGTCTTGGAACTCACTCAGTAGACAAGGCTGGCCTAGAATTCACAGAGATCAACCTGCCTCTGTCTCTGCCTCTATAGTGCTGGGATTAAAGACATAAATCACCACCTCCAGCTAGAAGATTGTTTTTCTTTTTTGTTTGTTTGGGTTTTTTGTTTTTTTGAGACAGGGTTTCTCTGTAGCTTTGGAGCCTGTCCTGGAGCTAGCTCTTATAGACCAGACTGGCCTCGAACTCACAGAGATCCTCCTGCCTCTGCCTCCTGAGTGCTGGGATTAAAGGCGTGCGCCACCACCGCCCAGGTTAGAAGATTGTTTTTCAAAATAACCAACATGGGCCGGGCGATGGTGGCACACGCCTTTAATCCCAGCACTCGGGAGGCAGAGGCAGGCGGATCTCTGTGAGTTCAAGGCCTGCCTGGACTATAACAGCTAGTTCCAGGACAGGCTCCAAAGCTACAGAGAAACCCTGTCTGGAAAAACCAAAATAAATAAATAAATAAATAGATAACATGGTAGGAAGCTACAATGTAACATACTACTGGACAGTGTCAAGGTCGGGAAGACAAAGACTAAAGAGTTGTTACAATTTGGAGGAAACAATAGAAACATGATTTCTTTCTTTTCAATATTTATTTAACTTTATTGGTATGAAGATGTCAGATTCCCTGGAACTGTTACAGACACTTGTGAGCTGTCTGCCTTGTGGGTGCTGGGAATTGAACCTGGGTTCTCTGGGAGAGCAGTCAGTGCTCTTAACCACTGAGCCATCACTCCAGCCCCAGCAGATACTTTTGGGTCCCTAAGGTAGTGGATGTATACCGCATATATTGTACACATTCAAGATGTCCAACAAAAATGGAGCATTGTTAACAACTAACAGGACCTCCCAAAGGTCCTAAGTTCCATTCCCAGCAACCACATGGTGGCTCACAACCATCTATAATAAGATCTGTTGCCCTCTTCAGGCATGCAGGCAGAATACTATATATATAGTAAATGAACAAATCTTAAAAAAAGCAAAAATTTAGTAATGACCCTAAGAGTAAATGCAAGTTTTCATAAATAAAAGCCACTAGGATTAGTTCTACCGCAATAAAAATCAATAGGCAAATTAAATATATCTTAAAGACACAAAGGTCTAAATAAAAATAAAAAGAAACAAAAACAAAAAGTATCTGCTGCTTATGGCCAACTTACAGTAATAACGTGCACTGTGTGTCCAGAATGGTCTGTGTTTTGGTCTTGGCTTCGTCACTTACTACATTATACTTTTAGCCAGGTAAGTTTTGTGTGTGTGCTTGCGCGTGTTTGTGTGTGTGTGTGCATTTAAGACAGGGTTTCACTATGTGGCTTTGACTGTCCTGAAACTCACTATCTATTTCCTAAATCTATAATATAAAAAAAAGAAAGAAACTCACTATCTAGTAGACCAGGCTGGCCCTGAATGCACATACATCGGCCTGCCTCTGCCTCCCTAGTGCTGGTACAGATAAGTTTCCTTTTCGTTTTTAAATGACTGTGAGTATGCTTCTGACTGTCTTATATTTCCCTCTAGCTATCAGAGAGGATGGCATGCCTGGAGGCCGGAATAAGAGCATTGGGCCAGTACAGGTGAGTTCTTGCACACTCTCTTAGTATGATCTGAAAGCTTAGTGCTCCAAATGTTCCTGTAGTTGTTCACCTTGAGTCTTTCTCCTGCCATTTTGGCTTTCACTTTTGTAAAGCTGTGTTTAGAGTCTGAATGTTTAAAGTCTAAAGCTCTTCTTATGATCCCTCAATCCTTCCTAAGAATTTCACAGGTCATGAACTCAGTTCTGGTTCTTTTTTTTTTTTTTTTTTTTTTTTTTTGACTTTCCTAACAGTAGGATCAGTTCTGGTTCTAAACCAGCCAGAGAATTATTTTTTTCCCCTTTGATCAATAAGTTAGTTATAGGTAACTTAGCCTGGCAGAAATCAGCAAAAATCATATTCTCTCTCTCTCTGTGGTTTTATTGGGGGTGGGGAGTTGAGACAGGGTTTCTCCGTGTAACAGCTCTGGCTGCCTCAGAACTTACTTTGTAGACCAGGTTGGCCTCAAACTTAAAGAGATCCAGCTGTGAAGCAGAACGCGTCAGATGGGGGAATGTGAATCAAATAATCCCACACTAGCTCTGAATAGTGTCTTCTAAGGTTTTTCTTTATTAAAGGGGAAACTCAACGGGTCACAATGAGGAAAGAGGAACCAGGTCCAACATCCAGGTGTGGAAGAGACCGAGCAGTCACTTTTTCCCACGCCCCACCTGGTCCAGCCTCTCAAAGGCCATTGGCTGAAGGAGGTTCCCCATCACACCTGTCTCTGTCTCCCCAGTGCTGGATTAAAGGTGCATGCCACCACCACCTGGCTGTTGTTCATATAAAGTAGTAATAATAGTCTTTCCTACTCCACTCCTTTCCATGGGTATTTACCAAGTTCCTACTCTGGTAGTCTATATACTATGGGCTCAGTCTAATGAGACAGACAGATACTAAATAGACACAGTACACTGAGAGTTAGCAGAAGATGTAGAGGCTGGAGACACTCAGGAAAAGGTTCCTTAAGGTGCCTTTGAACTTATCCTTGAAGGGGAAGGAAGAAGTAGTTGTGTTGAAAAGCTACACATCATTTATCAAAGCTAGACAGCATAGACTGGAATGGCCTAAAGACAGATGCTTTTAAAAATCACAAGGAGGTAGTTCAGTGAAGCTGGAGCACTAGGCACATGTAGTAGCATGGTAAGAAGTAAGGTAGAGTCCTTGAATTTCTATCAGTTCTCTAAAGAGTAGCCTCAGCTGTCTTTGGCCATGGGCTCATAAGTAAAGCCCTTATGGGGCCATCCTATATCTCCTGTTCCTACTAGCAAGCAGAAGGACCTCCAGAGTCTAGAAAATTGGGTCTATTTTTTGACCCAACCATCAAAATAATCCTCAAGCACATGAGGAGCCAGGATCAGTTTTACAAATTTTTGCTGTGTACCAAGAAGCAATCATTTAACAGTTGTAAACAGGGAGAGTGTCATATACAGATTTGCAGTTTAGAAAAAAAATTAATGGAAATGGATTTGCAGAAGCCTATTCAACGAATGAGATTGATGTAGCCCAGTGGTGGTGGCGCACACCTTTAATCCCAGCACTCGGGAGGCAGAGACAGGCGGATATTGTGAGTTCAAGGCCAACCTGGTCTACCAAGTGAGTTCCAGACAGACTCCAAAGCTATAGAGAAAACCTGTCTTGAAAAAAACAAGCAAAAAAAAAAAAAAAAAAAAAAAAAAAAAAAAAAAAAAAAAAAAAAAAAAAAAAAAAAAAAAAAAAAAAAAAAAGGTCAGGTAATAGTTTGAAGTAGGACAATAACAGCACAGATCAGAAGGCAGAAAGAAAGCCAAGAGAGAGTTCATAAGCAAATTAAAGGATTTCTCCGATTAAGTATAAACAAATGAAAGGCAAGAAATCTGAGATATGTTCTCTGTGTGGGTACACAGCATGTACTAAATCAATGTGCATATATTTGTGTGTAAAACTCCTAATTTTACTGTTTTGATTAATCAAGCATTTTTCCTGTTGAAAAACTTTTCTCTTGAAAAATAATTTATTTCAGTCTGGACTGAAAACAGCGTGTGATAGGTGGGGAGTGGGTGCTGTCATCCATATAGACACTTGTGGAGGGCAGAGATTGGTACCGTGATGTCTCTATTTGTTCTCTGCCTTATTTTTTGAATAATAAATAATAAGACAAGGTCTTTCACTAAACCTCAGGTTTGCCATTGCTCCTAGACTGGCTGGCTAGACTCCCCAGTATGCACCTATCTCTGCCCACTCCTCAGCACTAAGATTACCAGTGTACATTGCTACACCTGGCTTTTCTGCGGACACTGGGGATCTGGGTTCAGATCTCTCACTTGCTCAGCAAACACTTTACTCACTGAGCTCTCTCAGTCTTTAAGTGTATATCAGCGTCCTCTAGCGTTTTTATCTTTCATAATTGAAAACTCTACCTCTTGAGTTCACCATGTTCCAGATGCTAACTCCTTCCCTCTAATTTCATAGGCTGCTTTGAAGGGATGGTGGTTTGTTGGCTGCACAGCCTGCTTTTTTCTAGTTTAGCTCATGTTGCCTGGGCTTTTTTGGTGTCTTATCCATGAAATCATTGCTAAGACCAACCTTGGAAGACTTTTCTTCTATTTTCCTCCCGGAATTTTACAGTTTCAGACTTTACATTTAATAAATTTTGAGTTGATCTTTGTGTGTAGTATAAGACAAGAGAACTCTCTTTTTCTTTCTTCGTTCCTGCCTGTATACAGGAGACTGCCAAACGTTTGCCTGGCACTGTTGGGTGAAGAGATTACTCTTTCCCCACTATGTAGTCTTTGACCTTGGTTGAAGGTTGTTTGACCATATATTTCTGAGTGTAGCTGTAGGCTTTTGTTTTATTCTGTTGAGCTATATATCTGTACCAGTGTTTTGATTACTACAGCACTGTAGTATGCTTTAACACCAGGAAGTGTACAGCTCCAGCGTCCTTATTCCTTCTTAAGATTCTCCTGGCTGCTTTGGGGCTTTTTGGTTTCATATGGCGTTTAAGATGTGTGTGTGTTTTTACTTTACATATTTTTATTTTGTTTTCAATGAAGTTTTGCCTGCATGTATGTCTGTGTGAGAGTGTTGGATTCTGGAGTTACAGACAGCTGTGAACTGTCATGTGAGTGCTGGGAATTGAACCTGGGTCCTCTGAAAGATCAGTCAGTGCTCTTTAGCACTGACCCATCTCTCCAACCCTTAGGATGGTTTTTAAACTTTAGTATTAACTTTTCTGGTCCACAAACGTGTGTGTTTGGGGTTTTTGTTTGTTTGTTTTGTTTTTGAAACAGGGTTTCTCTGTGTAACAGCCTTAGCTGTCCTGAGACTTTATAGACCAGGTTGTCCTGTAACTCAGAGATCCACCTGCCTGTCTTCCAGGTGCTGGAATTAAAGGTGTGCCACCATGCCTGGCTGAGTGTGTGATTTCTTTTAGCAATGTTTTGTGCTTTTCACTGTGTAAGTCTTTGATCCTCTTAACTTTATTACTTACATTTTTAATTCTAAGTGGAATTGTTTCCTTAAAATTTTCTTTTCATATGGGAGGTGGTGGTGCATGCCTTTAATCCCAACATTTAGGAGGCAGAGGCAGGCGGATCTCTGAGTGCCAGGACAGCCTGGGCTACACAGAGAAACCCTGTCTCAAAATAACAAATAATTTTTTCAGGTTGTTTCCTGATAACCTACAACAAAATAATTGGTTTATGTTGATTGTGTATCAGAAAACACAGATATTACAATTCATAGTGGTAGCAAAATCACAGTTATGAAGTAGCAACAAATCATTTTTGGTGGGTTCACCACAACACGAGCGACTGTATTAAGGGGTTGAAGCATTAGAAAGGTTGAGAACTATTGCTATAATAGCACCTAATGCATTCTTAGTGCCCATAAGATTTCTGCCCTGCCAGGGGGCGCTCAGGTCTTACTGTTTCCTTTAGAACTGAAGACACCAGTGGTTAGAAGAGCCATTTCACCTGCTACTGTGTTTGAGGGTTTTTCTTGTTGTTGATGTTGTTGTTGTTGTTTTGTTTTTTTGAGACAGGGTTTCTCTGTGTAGCTCTGGCCATCCTAGAACTCAGTCTGTGGACCAGGCTGTCCTCAGATTCAGAGATCCTTCTACATTTATGTCCCGAGTGCTGGGATTAAAGACATGTGCTTCCGCCACAGAGTTATGTTTGAGTTTTTATGCTAAGTATATTATTTTGAGTATTATGAGTAGTGTGTTAGAGCTATGATCTGTAAGTTCTCAGTGTGTTTAGCTATTCTTCTTCCTTTTTTTCAAGACAGGGTTTCTCTCAGGCTGGCCTCATGGCCTTCCTTCTCAGCCTCCTTGAGCTAATTCTACCAGCATGCACCATTACAACCAGCTGTAGAGATGACTCAGTGGCTGCTCTTCCAGAGGTCCTGAGTTCAAGTCCCTGCAATCACATTGTGGCTTACAACCATCTATAGTGGGATCTGATGCCTTCTTTTGGTGTGTAGATAGAGCACTCATATACATAAAATTATAAAAAGAATAAAAGACAGGGTTTCTCTGTATAGCAGCCCTGGCTATTCTGGAACTCAATTTATAGACCAGGCTGGCCTCGAACTCACAGAAATCCATCCATCTGCCTCTGCCTCCTGAGTGCTGGGATTAAAGGCGTGCACTACCACTGCCCATCTGTGTTGAGCTAGTCTTTTTTTTTTTTTTTTTGATACTTAAAGGGAATTTTTATTTTTTATTCCCCTCCCCAGTTTTATTTATTTATTAGTTTTCTTTTTTTTTCCATGAAATTTATTGAGCTCTACATTTTTCTCTGCTCCCCTCCCTGCCTCTCCCTTCTCCCCTTCAATACTCCCCCAAGGTCCCTATGCTTCCAATTTACTCAGGAGATCTTGTCCTTTTATTCTTTCTACTTCCCATGTAGATTAGATCTATGTAAGTCTCTCTTAGTGTCCATATTGTTGTCTAAGTTCTCTGGGATTGTGGTTTGTAGGCTGGTTTTCTTTGCTTTATGTTTAAAAACGACCTATGAGTGAGTACATGTGATAATTATCTTTCTGGGTCTGGGTTACCTCACTCAAAATAATGCTTTCTAGTTCCATCCATTTTCCTGCAAAATTCAAGCTGTTGTTATTTTTTTTCTGCTGTGTAGTACTTCATTGTGTAAATGTGCCACATTTTTTTTTATCCATTCTTCGGTCAAGGGGCATTTAGGTTGTTTCCAGGTTCTGGTTATGACAAACAAAGCTGCTATGAACATAGTTGAGCACATGTCCTTGTGGCACGATTGAACATCCTTTGGATATATACCCAACAGTGGTATTACTGGGTCTTGAGGAAGGTTGTTTCCTAATTTTCTGAGAAATCGCCACACTGACATCCATAGGGGTTGTACCAGCTTGCATTCCCACCAGCAATGCAGAAGTGTTCCCTTTTCTCCACAGCCTCTCCAGCATAAGTTGTCATCAGTGTTTTTGATCTTGGCCATTCTTACAGGTGTAAGATAGAATCTCAGAGTTGTTTTGCTTTGCATTTCTCTGATGACTAAGGATGTTGAACATTTCCTTAAGACTCTCGCCCAGACCCACAGGGGTGTTGGCCTATGTCCACTCCCTTGAAGGTCCCAGATTCATGTCTGGACCCTCAGCAGTCAGATGATGATATTGTAATTCTCAGTGCTTCTTTAATTGTTATTCTTGCTAGTCCCCTTTCTAAGTATCTGATTTGATTAATCCTCAAGAATTCAGTGAGGTGGGGATTTTGTTCTATCTACCAAACAGATGGACATACTTCACTTGAGATAATTCAGTAACTTTACCAAGTTTGTTCTAGAAGTCTGGATTTGACAAAAGATGGTCTGCTTCCTGAATTTATACTATTAACCATGATGCTGCCCTTCTTTTCTCAGAATCCGTATAATTATGAATAGTCAATAATGCTAGATAATTTTATAAAGGAGATAACATTCATTATTGGGTAGAGCAAGTAGGGGATTGTTATTGAAAAATGAAGTTTCAGTTAGGAAAGTGAGGACGCAAAGACAAGAGTTGAGGAATAGACTTTGTGACTGGAAGGTAGGGTAAATGGGCAAGGGAAAAGTCATGGTTCCTGAATGCAAGTGTCAAAGATTGTGTCCAGATATACTGGGCATAGCCAAGGAACTCCAAAGAGTATGAGAGACCTGGAGTATAAACTTGGTGTCCTACAGACAGAACAGGAGGTATCTACAGTACCAGGTGTAACATGTGTCCATTTCTTGTCAAAGATATCAGAAGAAGAGATTGAAAGAATCATGTCTGGACAAGAGTTTGAGGAAGAAGCCAATCACTGGAGCAACCATGGTGACAGCGACCATAGTTCCCCTGGGAACAGGGTTTCAGAGAGCAACCAGCCCTCGCCAGGCTCCACATTGTCATCCAGGTAAGCTAAAGGCAAGCCCAGTATCATAATCTACGGGCCACCCAGCAAGTTGTCCTCCAAAGAACTTCTGATAGAGTGCTCCTCTACCAGGCTGTCTCAGCCTTTGTGCCCTTGGTCCCTCAGCCTTGGGGACCAAGATGGTACAAGGCCAGCTTTCCAAGCCCAGTCTTCTTTCAAGACCAAAACAAAATGTCATCAGTCTCTTTTTCAGACTGATAAGCACCACTTCTATGCATGCCTACATAGGCTTCAGTTAGCCGAATAACATTTTAATACACTGCAGAATTGAGTTAACAGTTTTTCTGACTCACGAGAGTCAGTGTTATTAGAGAACTGAAGATTAAAGTCTCAGGGGCTAGAGAGATGGCTCAGCGGTTAAGAAGACTGGCTGTTCACCAGAGGTGAGGTCTTGAGTTTAATTCCCTGCAACCATATGGTGACTCACAACCATCTATAATGAGATCTGATGCCCTCTTCTGGCCTGCAGGCATACAAAGAGGCAGAACACTGTATACATAATAAATAAGTAAATCTTTAAAAGAAATTAAAGCCTCTTGAGGCAATCGTGCTATCTTAAGTTAGCTAATAGTATAGCTTTTAGCTATAACCGAGGGCTCCTCGCCCCAGAAGTCTTTCATATAGAACAAGAATTAAAGATATTTTCTTTCTTTTTTTTAAGATTTATTTATTTATTATGTATACAACATTCCTTCCACGTATGTTTGCATTCCAGAAGAGGGCCCCAAGATATTTTCTTGAAATGTCACATAGTAGGGGGCTGGAGAGATGGCTCAGAGGTTAAGAGCACTGACTGCTCTTTCAGAAGTCCTGAGTTCAATTCCCAGCACCCACATGGTGGCTCACAACCATCTGTAATGGGATCTGATGACCTCTTTTGAAGTGCAGGCAAACATGCAGACAGAACACTCATATACATAAATAAATAAATCTTTTTGTTTGTTTTGTTTTGTTTGTTTTGTTTTCTGAGACAGGGTTTCTCTGTATAACAGTCCTGGCTGTCCTGGAACTAGCTCTTGTAGACCAGGCTGGCTTCAAACTCACAGAGATCTGCCTGCCTCTAACTCACAAGTGCTGGGATTAAAGGCCTGTGCCACCACCACCCAGCATAAATAACTCTTTAAAAAATAAATAATAAATGAGAATAAGATGTCACACAGTAGGGCTCAGGCTGTAAAATGCTCTGCAGTCATGAGGCCCCAGGTTGGATTCCCAGCACCCACATAAAAGCCAGGTGCAGTGAGGACTATATAGACTTTGTCTCCTTCTAGCACTTGGGAGACTGGGGCTACTGGGGCTCACTGGCCAGCTAATTTAACTGAATTGGTAAGCTCCAGGTCTTTTTAGACACCCTGTCGCAGAAGGATAACGTGGAAAACCATTGAGAGAGGTACTTGACATCAATCTCAGGCCTATACACACACTCACCATCATATATGCACATGATAAAAGAAAGAAATTCTCCTTCCTTTTATAAAAGGTCATTCTAGGACAGGCAGGACTACATAGGGAACCTGTTTCCAAATAGACAAACAAAAATTTAAAAGGCCATATAGTAACTATTTTAGACTTTCTAAGTTTGGCCTGGGTCCCAGCTCCCCAACTGTGCCTTAGTGGCTCAAAAGTTGCGCACACCATATGTAAAACAGTGAGTGTGGCTTTGTTCCCATGAAAAACTCAATTTACCAAAAATAGGTCTTAGGCTAGGTCTGGCCTATAAACTATAGTTTGCCAAACTCAGTCATAGGAGATACATCTAGGAAAAGCTAAATGATTTTCAAAATGATAAATAACAATGGGCTGATGAGATGGTTCACCAGGTAAAGGCACCTGCTGCCAAGCCTGACGGCCACACGGTGAAGAAGAGAGCTCCCAGTAGTTGTCCTCTCGCCTCCACATGTGTCAGGAGGTTCACTCGCTCATGCGCTCTCACACATGCTTACAAATATAAATAAATAGATGTAACTTCAGTTGAGAGTCAGGCAGATCTCTGTGAGTTTGAAGCCAGCCTGGTCTACAAGAGCTAGTTCCAGGACAGCCAGGACTGTTATACAGAGAAACCCTGTCTCAGTTGAGAAAATGATTAGATTTCTCCCAAAGAGAGGAAACAGGGAAGAGCTTGCCTTCTTCTTCAGATTCAATTAGAGCTTTTTATTCCATTATTTGTTCCCTTGTTCTTTCTTTTTAGGGGTTAGGAACTTAAGGACCTCAGGCTATATTTCATGCTAGGTACTGGATTTGGTTTTTGGACTAATTAAGTCCACTTAGCCTGCCCTGTGCCTTTGTTTTCCTATCAGTAAAACAACAATATAAACATACATTTTTGTCACAATAGTCTACTGGTATACATCAAAACTCTTTCAGTCTGGGCTTGGTGGTGAAGACCTACTGTCTCAACTGTCGAGGAGGTTGAGGCAGGAGGATCACAACTTCAAAACCTGCCTGGGCTACAGAATGAATTCAAGGTTAGCCCTGGCAACTAGCCCTAGAGACAGGGTCTCCAAATATAATGTTAGAAGGTAGAAGAGCACTAGGATATAGCACAATGGCCAAGCACCTACCTAGCATGAGTGAGGTGCTAGTTGTGACATCAGGACAAAGACTTCAACCAATCCTTATTTATTTATATCTCCTCTACTGCTGGTCACTGAGTTTGCCAATGGTGAGCCCCATGCTTCTGTACCCTCACAGAGCCCTTGTCTCATGGCTGGAATCTAATGGGTCAATATGCATATAATCTTTAATTTTGTCCCATGACTTGATTAGTTACAGAATTTATGACCATAGAACACCTAAGCTATCTTATTCCTTTGAGCATGTACTTAACCTGCCATGGCTTTTCCTGATGTGAAGTTTTTCTCTCCAGTAGGTCTGTGGAACTAAATGGATTCATGACATTCAGGGATCAGTACATGGGGATGTCAGTGCCTCCACATTATCAATACATACCACACCTTTTTAGCTATTCTGGCCATTCACCACTTCTGCCCCCACAAGCTCGAAGCTTGGACCCTCAGTCCTACAGTCTGATTCACCAGCTGATGTCAGCCGAAGACCTGGAGCCGTTGGGCACACCCATGTTGATTGAAGATGGGTGAGTGAATTCTGCCCTGCTTGGCCCCTTTAGTCTCAAAATGTTCCTACCTTGCACCAATTGTATCCCCAGCTTTGTCACTGAAGGCATTGGTCCCTCATGTTTCCTTAAGCATCTTTTCTCAGAGAGTTCAGGTTACTTTTTAGTTCCTATGAAATTGGGATTGAAGAGCCTTCATTTCTTTGTGGGTCTGTGTAAACCAAACCCCGAAAGAAATTAGCTTTACATCGGGCCTAAGGTTTTTAAATCATTCAAACCCTAATTGCTTGTGGCCTGTCTATATACCTAGCCAACGTGCTCATTAGTAACCAATGGCATGTGACTGGCAGCCTTTGGTACAGACCTGAGTGGGTGGAAGAGATACCTCAGTCTGCATTTGGCTCTATTTGGATGTTGCGTTGATCGTCTGGGCCACCCATTCTTGCACCCATTACTTCTTAGGTAGAGAACATGGGTTGCTAGAGTCTTAGGCCTCCCAAAAGGTATCCTGAGATCCTCAGCTAGGCTCCAGTTTCAGAAGAGTAGACTTAAATATATAAAGGAAGGATCCCCCTGAGCTTTTATATAGGGAAGGAGGAAGAGGATGACAAGGGGACCAGGGACCTTGAGAGGAATAAAGCTGAGATTCAGAGGCCCCTGTGGGCTAGAGCTGAGAAACAGCTTTTTAAAAAGGCTGAGCAACTCTGGTTCCTGAACTGTCACCACCAGGGGGCACAGTGAGAACAGGAAAGGCTTCTGAATGCCTGCTCTCTGCTGCAGTCTGGCCCTTGGATTTGTTTGGCTTTGTGTTTTGTTTTTGGTTTTGTTTTCTTGTATGTGTGGTTGTTGTTCCTCATACTAGGTATGCTCCAGACCCACCACATTAGTATTTTTATTACCAAAACTAGAGCAGGAATGATTAAGAATTTCTTCTAGGGCATTAAACATCAGCAAACACCAACATTAAGAGTGATAGCCCCTCATAATTCCACAAGTTTCTAAACCTCCTTTTCTTTCAGCAGCCTTTTCTCAGAAAATCGTATCACTGCCCCCCACTCCCATCCCAGCTTTTTGCAGACTCCAGCCCTACCCCTTTATAAGAAGTTGAGTGAAACTGGAAATCCGTGGTCAAGGGCAAGGGTCCTATTGCCAAGGACATACTGTGCCTTCAGGGAATACCCTCCCTCCTTTGCTCCTACCCTCACTCTCCGGCTGATGGAAGTGACTCTGTCCTGTCCCCACCCCCAGATATGCTGTGACACAAGCAGAGCTGTTTGCTCTGCTTTGCCGCCTGGCCGACGAGTTGCTCTTTAGACAAATTGCCTGGATCAAGAAGCTGCCTTTCTTCTGCGAGCTCTCAATCAAGGATTACACGTGCCTCTTGAGCTCTACATGGCAGGAATTGATCCTGCTCTCTTCCCTCACAGTTTATAGCAAGCAGATCTTTGGGGAGCTGGCTGATGTCACTGCCAAGTACTCGCCGTCTGACGAAGAGCTGCACAGGTGAGAGCTGCTGGCTGAGGAGCGCGTCCTGAGTCCTGAGCGGCCTGGCCCCCGTCCTCCCCGTGATGCAAGGCTGCCTAGTCTCCAAAGGGGCAGTAAATCCCATGGGCCCAGATTTTAATACTGTCCTGTCATTGTCCAAATCACAGGTTCTGTGTATAGAGTAGGTGTATCTCCAATGAGGCAGGGGTAACGACTAAGTGTCACAGTCAGATTGGCAGAATGCTAAGCTGTTGCTTTAATGTTATGTCTGCATTAGTGGGATGATACACCTGAGAAAAACGAAAATCTAAACTTGCCCCCCAAGGGAGAGGGACTCTGGACTTGCGAGTCAGCTTGGTATCATTTGTAGGCAACTTTATATTGATTCTTTCTTATGACTTACAGTTCATAAGCACCATTGTGTGCTTGTTTATAGATGAGAAAGTTGAAGTTCAGGGAACCTGACCCTTAAAGGTTTTAGATTTTAATCTAGAGCCTGATCTTTTTTTTTTTTTTTTAAGTTCCTTGGAATCTTTTTTTTTTAATATTTATTTATTTTGTATACAATATTCTGTCTACATGTATGCCTACAGGCCAGAAGAGGACACCAGACCTCATTACAGATGGTTGTGAGCCACCATGTGGTTGCTGGGAATTGAACTCAGGACCTTTGGAAAAGCAGGCAGTGCTCTTAACCTCTGAGCCATCTCTCCAGCCCTAGAGCCTGGTCTTGAGCTTGTCCCATAGCTTCCCATCCCCATCCCCTGCCCTCCGCCTGACTGCTTAGGTTCTTTCATGGTACCTGAGGTGGGATGAGATGTTAAGAGCACAGGACTGAACCAAACAGGTCTCCTGGATGTTCTTTGCCATAAGATTTCCTTCTGACTAACCAGCATCCTCTAACCTCCTCTAGAACAGCCTTTTTCCTGCCTGATGCTTCTATTACCTGTCCATGAACTATTTTAGTCACATTCTTTGAAGACCTAGGGAAAATGGAAGGGAAAAATTAAGGGAAAACTCTTCATTTCTGACCTCCAAATTAAAACAAGTATCAGCCGGGTGTTGGTGCCGCATGCCTTTAATCCCAGCACTTGGGAGGCAGAGGCAGGCGGATCTCTGTGAGTTCGAGGCCAGCCTGGTCTACAAGAGCTAGTTCCAGGACAGGTTCCAAAGCCACAGAGAAACCCTGTCTTGAAAAGCCAAACTAACAAACAAACAAGTATCTGTTTCAATAACTTTTCTGGATTATTAATTTATTCATATGAAATGTCTTATGTAGCTTAACTCACAGTTAAATCAACATTTCAGTAAATCACCTTTTTTTGGACAGTTTAAATAATGTAAGTCATACAACTTAAAGGTACCCAGAACAAGAATAAATGAGATATGGAGGAGATAGGGTACCAACTCCCATAATTTTCTTTACAGGACTAGGGTGCATCATCCCCACCGTCATGTGCATTACGTAAAACAAAGCCAACACTTAAGCAGGGAGCAAAGCTTTAAGACCTTCAGGAGTTTTGTGCACAGCTGAGTGGGAATCTGGGAACTGGCTCTCTCTTTTGCTTTTCTAGTGTTTCCTTGCTTACTGGCTTCAGGGTGCACCTACCTGACATTTTGTCCTATAAACAGAGCCATCTAATTTTCAGATGACCTGAGCCCTTGTCTAGAGCCTCTAATTCATTGTTTCCATCAGATTTCTGTTTCCAGATCATAACTCTGGATTGAAGGGTTGTGTGGACAGCAGTAAACTTGCTGCAATGTTGTTGGTTTGTAGATCTGGCCTCAGGGAGCCCAGTCTCCCTGTTTTTCTGGGAACTACTAGCTCTTCCTGGGACGGACTCCCTGTAGCAGCAGTGAAATCAGTCTCTAGGTTCCACTCCCTACAGGATGGAAGGTTTCCCAGGCCCTCTGCAGGCACTGCATGTGTTAGGAGTTGTTGGAGGCAATGATTCTAGGAACACAAACCATGTAGATAAGGTTTTGTCTTTCATTCCTTTTTCCTTCTCTCCCTCCTTTCCTTTCTGGTTCCAGAGATTTAAACCCAAGGACTTACACGTGCTATGTAAGTACTCTACCACTGAGATAGAATCCCTATCTATGTTTCATTTATTTTGAGATAAGATCTCACTAAGTTTCCCAGGCAGGCCTCAAACTTAGAATGTTCTTGCTTTGGTCTTCTTAGTAGCTTCAGTAATAGCTATGTACTACCACACCCAACTTAGACATGGTTTCTGACTCTGAGAGTCCCAGTTCTCATTTTATAGTAACAAATACAATCTACAATGTAAGGTCATATTGAAGGAGATTGAGGAGAATATAAGGACTATTCAAACCCAGACTAAGGAAAGAGGGCTGTACTTACATAGTTGGCTTACCACAAGAACAGACATTTGAGCTGCATTTTGAAGTGAGAATTTTCCAAATACAGCATAGAGAGCAAGATGAAGGCAGGATAGGCCAGCCTGGTCTACAGAGCAAGTTTCAGCACTACACAGAGAGACCCTAGAAGAGCTGGACATGGTGGCATGCACTTTTAGTCCCAGAACTGGGCAGAGGCAGGAGAATCCCTGAGTGCAAGGCTAGCCTAGTCTACAGAGCAAATTCCAGGACAGCCTGGGATACATGGTGAGACTCTGCCTAAAAACAAAACCAAACAAGCCAGAGAGAGGACTTTGGATTTGATTGTGTTAGCAGCATTGCATCACAGGAATTACTTGGGTGGTTTACATTTGAGAAAGCATTCTGTGGCTGTTTGGTGTGGTCAAGACTAGAGCATGGTTGAACAAGAGGCTGCTCTGTGTCCATGGAAAGGCAAAGAATGCCTGAAGGACACAATAGTGATATGGGAAGAGAGGACAACACCAAGCTAGCAGTGTCAAAGGCACTGTGTCAGCAGGACGTCTGTAAGTAAGGAAGGTTGTGAGTAGTTGCTAGTCAAGTGGGCATAAGTTATCTTGGCCAGGACAAAGCATCAAGGAAGAGCATGATGGGGGACATAAGACACTCCGTGTTTGGCTTGGGTGTCTGTGAAGTCTTAGTCGCATGTAAGTCATAAGATCTGGAAGTTGAGCCTCTGGAGTTAGGTTAATCACTGCCAAGCATCCCCTCTCTGCCACATCCCCAGGGTGTAGTGTCTAATTGGCCATAGCTCTTTCTTCCTTTGCTATACTACTCCTACTCCCCCAGGCAGTCTTTGCTTCTTCACAGCTCCTGAGTGTGAGTGCTTGCTGTCAGGAAAAGGCTTCCCAGATGATGCACGACCAGCTCCTTTTCTCTTCTTAATACTGAATCAAGTTTATGGTGCCTACTCCTCATCAGACTGTTATCAGACACAGAGGTGGACAAATGTGATTTAAAGCAGATTGTAGCACCAGCCGGGGACCGCTCCCAGCCCTAATCAACACCCTTTCACTCCCTGGAGAAGATGCTTTGAGTTAGATGTTCTTTAATGGGCACTTTTGACTAGTTCTCAGGCTCAGGAAACAGTCTTTTCTTTCCTTATTACAGGAGAATGACAATGATAGTGATACTATGAATGTGTAATGATCAATAGAATTTTTTGCACCAGTTTTTATCATTGTTTTTACTTACATTGCTGTTGAGTCCTTGCTGCCATCCTATGGAACTTAGATATAAGGACCTTGAATTTCAGAGTGAAGAAAATGCAGGGCTACAAAGATAGAAAAAGACAGAGCTAAGATTTCTATGCAGTTCTGTTGTGCTTCAAAGTCAGAGCTCTCTGCCATTGCCTTATCCCAGATTCTTAGAAGGAATGACTTTGTAGAATGCATCCTGGAGCTGTGACCTGGCTTGTATGTGTACGTGAAGGTGGCTGCTGAGGAGGGTGCATTTAGATGAATGGGGAAGAGAGCCGCTCCTCTCTGCCCCTTGTTGGCATATAACTTACATAGTGTCAGCTTCAATTGCTGACTGAATGGTCCAGTGGTTTGGGGGGTCCTGGCAGGAATGTTTTCTTTGTCCTAGAATGTTTGTGTGATAGGAACCTAAGAGAAGAATGGGTGTGTTTGTCCAACTTTATGGCTTTGAGTGCTGATAATTTGTAGACAGGGAATACAGGGGTGTCAGAACTGTGGAGTGGGCAGATGTGGAGGAGGGACGGCTGGAGGAGAAAGCAGGCCTGTGGAACAGAGAACAGCTCTGTTTATCAAAGGGTGGGATGCGGGTGTGGAGGAAAGCTCTGCAGCCAAGTTGTGGAGACTGAGTGGGGACCACTGCCAAGGGACTATGATGGCTGCTTCTTGTAAGGTATTTGAAAAAGGGTTGTGCTATCCCCAAGAGAAAGAGCAGAGCTTGGGCGTATGTACAGGCCCAAGCACTTGATAGCTCCTTTGTGTCCCCCAGGCCAAGACAGCCAAGAACAGATTTGGCGCTGCCAGCTCAGAGTCTGGATGATAGCCACACACCTGCAGGTCCTGCCGTGCCATAGTGAGGTCTGGGGCTGATTAAGAGACAGAGCATTATTTGTGCTTCCTGCATTGCTCGACCACCAGACAGATGTCAGCTCTGTTCCCCCTGTCTTATTTGTTATGTACCACCTCAGCATATCACAACTCCTCCATGCAGATGCTACAGGGAATCATCATTGAGGCCCTTTCTCTCTCAAGAACTTAAGTAGCCAGCAAGTACTTTTATGAAGAGTGGGCTTCACCCCTAGGCATGCTGCATCCTCCAAGACACATCATACTAGTTATACAGAAATACCCATCACTTCCTAGGGTCAGGCCCCAGGATGAGTTGCTGTGGGAACATAAAGCTCTTAAGGTTTCATAGGATAGCATGTGGCAGCCTTTTTCAGGTAGCACTTAAGAATTTGACAGGATTGGGGAAGATTTTCTTACTATGTAACTTTGAGAGAGTCACCTCTTTCTACGCCCTTATCCTAATACAGAAATACATTCATTTCTCACAAGTCATCAGGAGAGTAAGAATGCCTATGAAAGGGCCTTTATGTCAGGAGCACAGTCAGTGGCCACTCTGAGCCTGGCCACACATGAACAAAGGAAATTTTGATTAATAGACTTTTTTAGGAGGATATGGATACACATACACACACACACACACACACACACACACTACACTTAGTAATATGTGTGTGTGTATATGAGTCAGAGCTCTGAGTTTGGGACCAGTCTGTTTCATGTAATGAGTTCTAGGCCAGCCAGGGATATATGGTGAGACTTTGTATAATCTGCTGGCCTGGTCTTTCTCTCGCTCTCTCACTCTCTCACTCGCTCTCTCCTTCCCTTCCTCGCCCTTCCCTTCCCCGCCATCTGCCCTTCTTCTGTTTGCTTCTGCCTCTCTCTCTTTTCTCCTCCTTTCCCCCTTCCTCTTCTCTTTCCCCTCCATAACCCACTAAATGAACTCTATACCCAAACTCTCTCTGCATAGTGTATCTATCTATTTGTCTCCCACCCAGGCCTCCGGTGACCTGCCGCTGCTCCTCACGTGACTGGTCCACCACCACCTCTTTATAAATGATAACACTTTGTCGAAAGAAAGAAAGAAAGAAACTCTGATAAACTTTGCTGTGTGTCCTGCAGTGTCGAATACTTGGATGCAACTTAATTCTTCATGTAAAAGTAATAAGCATATTCATCTCATTAGTCTGCAAATTTGGTTTTATCTTTAGTAAATGATAAAATTACATACCAAAAAGTTGTCTTAAAATAAATTTACTGGGACTGGCTTAGTAGGTAAATCCTTGCTATGTAAGTAGGAGAACCCCTAAGTTCAGGTACCTGTACCCATATAAAAATCTGTAAATGTCTATAACCATAGCACTGAATGAGAGCAGATACAGACATATCCCAGAACTTAATGGTCAGCCAGTTTAGCCAACTAGTGAGGTTCAAATCCAATTAGAGACTTATCCCCAAAGATAAAGTAGAGAACAATAGTAAAAGACACCCAGTGTCAACCTCTGCCCTTACACACATACATGAATATGTACACACACACATACACCAACATACAAAAGAATAAGATGAATTTCACTATGGTTTACTATCAGTGTTGGATTTGTATACCTATTTTATTACCCATATCCCTGGGTCATGTAAGAATTCATCAGGTGGAAAGAAGTTAGATGTGAATAGTTGGAGAAACCTGTCTGTTGTGCATAAACAGACCCCTAGACACTGGAAGAGCCTTGGGAAGCTGGCCCAGACTCCAGCTAGCTGTGCGTTGGTGGGCCAGTCCCTTCTCCATGTTGAACTTGAGTTTCTCCTCTTGTGTTGATAGTGATTGTTTCCCGTCACTCATAGGGTTAAGAATGAACAGAAGGTGCTCAGCACAAGGCTCTTGTGGTGGAAAGACTCAGCAAGTGTTTCCTTCCCCCAGGACTGAGTCAGGGACGCCAGTAAGATTGTTTTATTGTATATTGTCTTAGCCTTGCTAGAAACAGTGAACCTAAATAAATAGAACTGGAAGAGTTTTCCACACTGACTGAGGCTCTCATAGAGTCACCATGGCAGCTGTCATTGATACTGCAGACTGCATCTCCACAAAAGCTGTATCTTAATATTGTCACATTCTTCTTGGTGTCTATCCCAAATTTCCTTTAGCATAATAAGCAGGCAAACATCTTGCAGAGGGAGATCTCAAAGCATACAGGGATTAAATAACCCTCCTAGCCTCTCAGAGCTTTGTGTGGTGCAGTTGGATTTGTACCTGGTTTTACTTGACTCTGCCCGACCTTGGAAACAGCAACTTGCAGAATCTACACTGGCTACCAAACAGAGCATGGATTTTTTCCTGTGGGTGACATTTCCCCCAAGTGGAGTTTCTTTCCTATCACAGATAACCTCTGTGTCCCCTTACTGGCCTTTGCTCATGTTGGTACCCCAGGTAAAAGCCTTTATCTGTTGTCTAGATTTAGTGATGAAGGGATGGAGGTGATTGAACGGCTTATCTACCTATATCACAAGTTCCATCAGCTGAAGGTCAGCAATGAGGAGTATGCATGCATGAAAGCAATTAACTTCCTGAATCAAGGTGAGTAGGTGGTGGGGTGAAGGCAGCAGTTTGTTTATGTGTCACACATATACAACTCCTCACTGCCCCCACCCCCACCTCCAGGACTGTCACAGAGTCTGTTACACCATGTGACCATCAGTCTTGGAAGGCCCTGTGCTCCCCCTAGTCATCACCCTACTTGATCCTCTGCAGTGTAAGGAATGCTTTGGATTTTTCTCTTGAAATCTAAATGCCACAATCTCTATAACTCACAGAGGAAGGAAGAGGATTCGCTTTGTTTAGTCAGTTTTAATGCATTTAAACACAGACATCAAGGACAGAACATGCGTCATTTAAAATATGTACCAAGTTTACCAGCAACTGAAGAAGAGCAGGGTGACTGATGAAACTGCTGGCGATAAGACAGTGGTTGACATGCTGGCAGCTGCTCTGATGCTCCAGGAAGAGTGCTGGTACACATGACTCCTCCTCCATTAGAAGAGTCCAGTCAGGTTATAGGCACGTCACCAACAAGTAACGCGTGGTAGTTGCTGGTAATCAATCTATGAAGGAAAATCGGTGTGTTTTTGTTTTTGTTTTGTTTTGTTTTTATCAAAAGTAGTGTATGAATGTCCCATTCCCAGAGTGGGCCTGTGTGGCTTTGTTCCCTGTGACTTTGAAAGTGCTGTCTTACTATCTTCAGTTTTCTAATCCAGAGACTCTTGATCATGCCTACCTTGTTACCACTGCTTCCCACTCTGCCCTCTAGTACTGGTAGACTCCTACTCCCGTCTGTATGTCATCATGCATTTATCAGGTGACCTACATGCCTTCTCTAGCCAAGCCCTGTACCATATATTAAAGATACTAGCAAGGGTTGGGAAGGAGGAGAAAAAAAACAAACCAGCTCCCAGGTCCCTGGAGAGTATACACTCCAATAGTACTCCACATATGAATTGTACTGCATGTGGGGAAGATGAGTAGCAACTTCTTAGAGGAGGAGAACTGTGTGGACCTCAAAGACTGGGTAGGATTTACATACAGTATGCTTTATTCATCTCCGTACTTTAGACACATACATACTTACAATCAAGACAGAATGGTAAGAACACAGGGATGCTGGATATATCACCAATGTTTCTGATAACCTCCAGTTCAAAGTATTGTTGAGTAAAGAGCTAGCCACTTGTTCCATGTTCTCTGGTGCCTGTTTGTGCCACCATACCCTGTATTAAGACCTCAGTGTAATGTGGAGATACCCAGCTTAGCACTTAGGGCTCAGACAAAGGACTGTTCTTTGCAGGTCCCCCCCCCTTTTTTTTTTATCTTATTTACTGTGTCTGGATTTTACTTTCTCCACATTAGAAGGGGAAAAGATCTCTCTTATGACTGTGTTTAATAACGTCTCATTTTAAAAAAAAAACTTTTGTTTACCATCCTGTTTGTTCCCTGTGTGATTTTTATTTTGTTTTGTTTACAGATATCAGGGGTCTGACCAGTGCCTCACAATTGGAACAACTGAATAAGCGGTATTGGTACATTTGTCAGGATTTCACTGAATATAAATACACACATCAACCAAACCGCTTTCCTGATCTTATGATGTGCTTGCCAGAGATCCGATACATTGCAGGTAATATTCTGGGTCCAGGCATCCACCCTTCCTTGCTTCTCCAGGCTTGCAACGGGCTGAGATGACAGGGCCCATTACCTGAAAAGTTCTGTTGGAATAGGAGTTAGTGTTTCCTTTTAGAAAAGAGATGCTTCCATTTCCCAAGCACCTATGGTGTACAGCTATTCTGTGGATGAGGAAAGCAAGCTCAGTGTCTCCACTTCATGTCCTGAACTGTATACTTTTAGATAATGAATTTTATATGCAAGTTATATATCAATTTAAAAAACTTTGTTTTGCCAGGTGGTGGTAGCACACGTCTTTAATCCCAGAACTCAGGAAGCAGAGGCAGGAGATCTTCTCTGTGAATTTGAGGCCAGCCTGGTATACAGAGCTAGTTCCAGAATAGCTGGGGCTATTACACAAAGAAACCCTGACTTGAAAAAAAAAATAACAACAGCAAAAACTCTGTCTTGTAGAATTGTACCATATAAAGTGGCACCATAGAGCTGTGTTTACAAAGGAAATTTGTGTGTGGCTTCAGCCCTCTGCTAAGCTCTTGAGAGTTAGTAGGTCTGTTCCAGTGCATAACCTTGACTTTTTGTTGTTGATTTACTTCATATAGTGAGGATTCTTCTTTTCTATGTCCAGCACTCACTGGGATGATGTTTAGACTGGGATTGTTTCTATAAAATTCAGTAATACAATTTTTTTTAAGTTTTTTTAAGGTTTACACACACACACACACAGGGTTTCTCTTTGTAGTCCTGATTGTTCTGGAACTCACTTTGTAGACCAGGCTGACCTTGAACTCACTGAGATCTGCCTGCCTCTGCCTTCCAAGCGCTGAGATTAAAGGCGTGCACCACCACTGCCAAGTTTAAAGATTTATTTTTTTATTATGTATACAGCGTTCTGCAGAAGAGGACACTAGATCTCATTATGGACGGCCATGAACCACCATGTGGGTGCTGGGAATTGAACTCAGGGTCTTTGGAAGAGCAGCTGGTGCTCTTCACTGCTGATCCATCTCTCCAGCCCCCCAGTAATGCAATTTTTGAAGGAAAACATATATAATCAGACTTTGTTTTCTGCTGCCAGCCCTAAATAACAACACGGAGACTTATTATTAATTATAAAAGCTCAGCTTTAGCTTAGGCTTGTCCCACTAGCTCTTATAATTTACATTAACCCATTTATATTCTATGTTTTGCCTCATGGCTTTTTACCTTTCCTTCATTCTGTATGTCCGATTCTCTCCAGTTGGCATCTCCTTTGCATCTTTATTATCTTCTCCTACTTCCTCTCTCTCTGCCTGAAAGTCCCTCCTATACCTCCTGCCTAGCTATTGACTGCTCAGCTTTTTATTGAACCAGTCACAGCACTGTATCTTCATAAGTGTACAAATATCCCACACCAAACACGTCAGTCTGACAGAATTTTTTTCTCTATTTCTTGAGCCACAGAGCAGTCTGGCAGATATAAGCTGGACCTGGCAGTATTTCCAATCACATGGAAAGCTTTCGAAAACAGCTTTTTTTTTTTTTAATTGTTGTTGTGCTTTCATTTTTTGTTTGTTTGTTTGTTTGGCTGGTTGGTTGGTTGGTTGGTTGGTTTGGTTTAGTTTAGTGAGTTTTTTGTTCTTGTTGTTTTTTGATTTTTGTTTTTTTGCATCTCCAGACATTCTGGCTTCATCGGTATGGGGTGAAGCTCAAGCGTCAGTATTTTCTTAATGCCCTCCAGGTCATTCTAAGATACTGACAGGGAGAACTACAGCCTTAGATATTTTGCTTACACTGTTTGTATGCTTAATGCTCTGAGAAATCATCAGTGAAAAAAACCTGTCAAACTCTTTTATCTCCAGGCATTCCAAATTTATTTGCCCCTATAACTCTTCCCCCTACTTCCCTAGTACTTGCATTAATCAGTTATTGTGTTTTGAAGAACAGTGTTTTATGGAATGTTAGAGAGTTTGCAGGAAGCAAGGTCCCTATAGTATTTTAGCTACAAAGAGCTCAGTAGGACTCCCTGTCCATTTCAGAGCCTTGGCTGTAAAAGGGGGTAAAAGGCAATCACAAAAACATTGAGTCTAAATGAGACAATGCTTTGAACTAACTGGCATAGAACAAGTGTAGCATATGGAAGAGTGAGCCTAGATACCCTGATATTATCTAACCCTTAAGACCTTTCTGGACCCCTGACACTGTCTTACCTTTGTCCCGCCCTGAGGAGAAGAGAAGAACTGGCTTTCCTAACCTAGCGGCAGCCGCTGCTAACACCTCTTTTCCCTTTCATCCAGGAAAGATGGTGAATGTGCCCCTGGAACAGCTGCCCCTCCTCTTTAAGGTGGTGCTGCATTCCTGCAAGACAAGTGCAGTGAAGGAGTGACCTGTTCCCAGCACTGCCTCAGGTGCTGGCAGTGCCTAGGGTGGGCAGGACAGGCTCCAGAGGAAAGAGCCAGAGAGACCGAGATGGAGACTGTGGAGCAGCTACCTCCATCACAAGAAGAATTGTTTATGTGTCTGTTTTTAACCTCATTTTTCTATATATTTATTTCACGACAGAGTTGAATGTATGGCCTTCAACATGATGCACATGCTTTTGTGTGAATGCAGCAGATGCATTTCCTTGCAGTTTACAGAATGTGAAGATGTTTAATGTTACCGTGTTGTCATTGTTTAGAGATAGTTCTTTTGTATTTTGAGGGAGAGGGTGGGATGGAGTAGACGACTATTTCCATAATGTTGACAAAGACAACTACCTCATTGGAAACAGGGATATGACCATCCCTACCTTTCCACAATTTCTCAGCAGACGTATGCTTGTCTGTTCGAGAACTAGCTGCCTTTTTATAGCCCCAGAGAAATATGCCAAAGGAGCAAAACAGTACAGGGAGACTTACTAGAGAGGTGGGCAGGACGTTTGAGAAGCAGTTTTTATTTTAACCCTCAATGTTTGATGAGGATTAACCATCACCTCATCCCACAAGCCCAAAGGGCAGAAACTTGTGCTCCTCCCCTCTGCTGCACCCTCCCACCCCACACACTGTTGTCTGTTGAATGCTGCTGTCAGGTTTTTGTCCAGGCAGAGTCCTGACTATAAATCAGTCTGTAGGACTTGCCTCCCAGCTGCCCAGTCTCCTGACCCAGGTCTACCAAGGCCTTCCTTCTTTAGACTCTATCCCTCCTCCTATGGATTTGACTCCCTGTCCTTTAGAAAGGTAACAGAAAAATGTCCTGTTCTGTCATTTCTCATTTGTTCTCCTTTAATTTGTTTCCCTCAAAGGGTAGAGGGACGAAGGCCAGGCTGCTGAAAGAATAGACTCCTTTGGAAGCCCCTGTTCTCACCCTACCTTATCCTTAGAACAAAATCTAAAACTTGTTTAGTTTTTGTATTTTGGTGGTGGTGGTGGTGGTGGTTGGGTTTGGTTTGATTTGGTTTGATTTTGGGTTTTGTTTTGTTTTTGTTTTTGTTTTTGTTTTTTTGAGAAAGGGTTTCTCTGTGTAGCCTTGGTTGTCCTGGAACTCACTCTGTAGACCAGGGTGGCCTCAAACTCAGAGGTCCACCTGCTTCTGCCTCTGAGTGCTGGGATTAAGGGTGTGCACCACCACCGTGTGGCTAAAACTGCCAATTTAAACAGTAGAAAGAACCAGAGACTTGGCTCCTAAATTTTGTTGTAAGCTCTCCTGTTATTTCCAAAATGAGATCAGTATACCAGGGCTCTAGAACAGAAAGCCAAGACCCAGAGAAGCCCAGTTATTCCTTCAACTCTCATCAGTGGTCTGGTCTACCGAGGCCTAGAGGGATGGACCCTGAAGTACCTGGAAGGGAAAGGGGCTTTAAACTACCTCATGTGTCTAAGGGCTTGCCTGCTGCCTCTGCAGATGCAGCCTGGAGCCCTTGTGCTTTACTGCCTGCCCACTTAGTTCTAGGAAAAGTTCTCGCCTCCAGACTTCGGCTCGGGCTATACCTAGTTTGTCATAGAGTTGTTTGAGCTGGTTTTCCTTTCTTTGCCCTCAGCAGGCCTTTCTACAGTCAGTGCCCCAGACATCTGCTTCACTGGTGCATCCCTTGGCTGGCCTGCTACATCCACAGCATCTCCTTGAGCCTCTTTGGTCAGGAACTGTTTACTCTACCCCAATGAAGCCTAGTTCACTTACCCAGGAGGCTGCCACATCCTGTGTATTCTAAGTAGTCCTCACTAGAGCTTTTCTCTCTAGTAAAATGTTACGGGTACCAGCAAAGTGACACTTAATGTCTCTTGATGTCCAAAGCTCAGAGCATTACTTCTCAGTCTTATTCACTAGCCACTCTGAGAAAGAAAGAAAGAAAGAAAGAAAGAAAGAAAGAAAGAAAGAAAGAAAGAAAGAAAGAAAGAAAGAAAGATGTGTTTCTCAGGAAAGTTCCAGACAGAATGTTTTTCACATGTTAGTAGGAAGATATGTGTGTGTTGATTTGTCTTTTAGTTTCTAAGCTCACAATATTTTTCTTGTTTGCCTGAATTTCTGCATTTAACCAAGCAGATCACATTCTTTGGCTCCAGGTCAGAGTCTCAGCTGCTTTCCTCAAGCTAGGAATCAGAGACACCTCTTAGAGACAGTGCCTGTGCGCGGCAGCTTTCTTTGCATAGACCTCCATTTGTCAAATTGTTAATTTCTGAAATTGCTTTTCAAATTAGCATTTTACCTGGTGTGTTGAATGTCAGAGCTCTGATGAGGCAGGAACATGTCTCTCCAATAATGTAGTATTAAACAGAGCAAGTTGTTAATTTGTAGAGTGGAGGAAAGGGTCTGCAAGTTGCCATCGTACAAATCCATTTTTACAAATGTTTGCAGCAGATTCCACAGAACAAAGAGCCCATTCATTGCCAAGAGCCCTGCAGAATCTCTAAGCCAAGTGGCTGTGTGTTCTGAGCTGGAGCCTGACCTATGGACCGCCTTTAATGTCTTCTGCTCCCAGTCCTTTTATGACACAGGCATCTTTAAACAGGGTAAAGTGAGTGTGCTGCAGACTCAGGTGTGGTGAGGAGAGGGAGGAGTGCAGCTAGCAGCATGAAGACATTAGGTCAGCCACTAGATGTATTTGTGATTTTGGTTTGAAGGACACAGAGAAAGGTTGGAGGGAGAGGTTTGGTGTGCTTGTTTTTTTGCCATTTTTTCCCATAATGTTTGGTTAACAGGCAGCCTTTTTGCTAGTGGAAGAAGGAAAAATTTGTGCACGTTACTTCTCACTCTTCCTTTTTCTACCGTCTCTGATCCTGGCCACTAAAAGTACTCACTTTGAGTGAGAATTTTTCCACCATAAAAAATATAGCCCCCAAAGCCTCCTTGCACTATGCCAGGACATAAAGGCATCCCCTTCCTTTTCTTGTGTGTTTTCTTGACCCAAGACAAAAGTTTGGAGTCTTGGAGCTCTGCAATTGTTATTCTCTGGCTCCCGTTAAAGACCTTCAGCGTCCTTTGCAGGATTTGCTGGTCTCGCCCTTAGTTTGGAGAAATTCCCTACAACTCATCTCAAAGCACTCCACCTGACTTAGGACACCCTGTCCCCAGGGCCAACCTACAGCTGAAGGGGGCAAGCAGGAACCTCCCCCCATCCTGATTGTAGAATCAGGAGGGATAGGAGAACATAGAGGCATCACCCAGAGTTGCCCACTCCACACGGAGCCTACCTGACTTGGCCCACTATTCAGGGAAGTGCATGCTGCCATGGTCTGAGCCAGCTGTCTAGCCTGCTGCCCTGCACCTCTCTTGTTTGTTCTTGACTTCCTGAGTAATAGGACGGATAGGCAGAAGGCAGTCTTTAAGTTGTGGCCAAGGTTAGCTAAACTAAAGGGGCCCTGGCTTCCCATAGGGCAGAAAGCTGAGCAGTTGCTCTGTGTCTCTGCCTCTGCAACACTGTTCTTTTTGTTACTTTTTAATTTTTAAATTGCAGTTTTTAAGAAATTCAGCCTTTCAGACCAGCTCTTCTATTAAACTTTGACTCCCCCACCTTGGTCCATGGGAATACCAACACGCCCCTCTGCCATTAGTCCTCCTCCCTTTTCCTCATGCCCAGTGTCTGTGAAGTAGTGTTTTATCTGTGTCTTAGGATGAAAAACGGCAATCATTCCACCAGGTGCTGGAAACTGGTCAGCCTTGAAGCAGGCGCTTTTGGGACCACAGCTCAGGGATGTGTATTTAATTACAGGGTCCCCAGAAAGCCCTCTTTTGGCTGCCACAAGTAACATCTTTCCTGGAGTCAAACCCTGAGTGCTTCCTCAGGGAGCGCGGCCACAGTCTACTGAGCTGGAAGCAGGCTGCCTCCTTGGCTAGGTCTGGGCTTCCTCAAGACTTTGACCATCCTGCACATGAGCTTCTACGGTGCTCCTGGGAAGCCTGGCCCTTCTGCCCAGGACCGGTCCTCTTCTCAGGCTGCAGTCCTAAATAGACACCAGCTTGCATGGATATCAGTTGGAGGCTTAAATGGAAGCTGTGGGAAAGGCCAGGGCCTGCTGCAAACCCAAGAAAAATGTGCTGGTGGGGGCTAGTTTTCCAAACCCTGAAGCCAGCGCTGCCAGCCAAAGGGTTCTCTTGCTCTTTGGTGACCTTTTTCTTAGCAGAAATATAATAGGTGATAATGTTTTTGACTCAAATTTCCATGGGGGAAAAAAAACTACCTCTTGAGTGACATCCTGGTTGATTCCTCTCTGAGGAGTCTGTGGGAAAAGAATACTGTTGTTCCCATGCTGTTTACATGTTTCTGTCGAGAACGAAACCCTGGACTGTTGTGTTTTTGTCTGTGTTGCCATCCCAGGCCTGCGATAGGGGCTTGTGGCTGCATTGTAATGTCTGGGCAGTATCTGGGGAGTTCTTCCCACCTGCCCAGCTAGGGACAAGCCACCCCTGGAAGAGGCCTTCCTGTGTATGCTCCATAGCTTGGATTTCAGGAGCTCTGATGGCAAGTGCATCGTGAGCCTACCTTAGGCTACCTCCCAGTCCTCCCACAGTAGGAATCTGATGAATAGGATGTCTCTGAGCCCTTGTTCCCAAAGGGCCGGCCAAGGGCTGCCTGCCAGCCTGGCTCCATCAACCCTGCATGACCAAATGATAGTTGGCGGGCTCTGCAGGCTACTCAGGCCCTCTGCTACCTCCCACACTTGCCTGCTGGCAAGGGGTGGGCCTTGTTCTGTGAATTGACTACCTTTGGAAATGTGACCAGTTAGTGTGAAATGCATGTTTAGCAAGCATTAGGTACTGTATTTGAACCAATAAATGTGAATCCTCTGCACATGCCATCTGTTTGTGAAGCTTATCTGGGGCTTGGGGGAGGGATGGCCAGGTGTCCTGAGGCATGGACTTCTGCTCATAACCAGCACCACTCATCTCTGCTGAAAGCCTGGCAGAGAATGGTCTACTCTAGAATTTCAGAAACCAGTGAGTGCCTGCTGTCTGCCAGGCACTGCATTGCATTTTCATAAACCTAGACCGCCAGGAGGACTAGGTTTATTTGAGGACTATTGTCTCGTTTTGTAAATGAAGAAACTAAGGTTGAGAATGGTGAGAAAACTTGCACAAGGTTCACAGCCAGAAGAAAAGCACAACTACGGGATAGCCTTTGAAGTACTGTGAGGAATGTTGTGACTTGGGATGGGGACAGGTAGTAAGAAACTATAAAGGAGGGGCTTCCCTGATGAGAATGGTTCTGAAAGTCACCAGGATGAGAACTATAAACCACTGCAGCTGGTTCCAGGATCCCATAAAACAAAAGAACATGAAGAAATTGAGTTTGGGGAAGAGTACCGCTGGAAGGAGTTTGGGGTTCAGGAGAAGTCATCTGCTGAAGCTCAGCTGTGTCAGTGACAGCAGGGTGCTACGTGATGACTCTCCAGAAAACCAGTATGGCTTCTTTATAACTTATGTAGGTTGTGAGCAAATAGTGACTGAAAAGTCAAAGGACATGGCCAGAGGCAACAAAATGTCATGAACCCAGATCTACCAGTTCCAAACCCCAGCCATTTTGTAATCCTGCTCACACACACTGAAAAGACAGAGGGAGACTCCCCAATGGCAAGATAAAGGCCAAAGGAGTCTCCTCAGTCTACTAAATTGTTCTGCCTGAAACAGAGGCACCCAGCTGCCTTCTATGTTCCATGCCCAGCCCAAGGTACCAAAGAGCCCTTGAGGCTTGAAAGAGGTGTTTTGAAACAAAGGGACCACAGCAGAAGGAGGTCTTTAAGAGGGAGCAGATAGAAACAGGCACAAGAAGGGAGTGCACTGGCTGCCTAGTGACAGTCACAGCCTATGGCCACCTGCTCTGAAGCAAACTGGCTCAGGGAAGTTTTGCCATTTGCCTCGGATGACACATGAACAAGCAGCAGAATTAGCTTTTGAATCCAGGTCTATCTGATAGCAAAGTTACAACAGCGTCCTCCCTGCTCCTTCAGTTCTGAGCACAAATGGAGCTGTAACAAAGCTTAGCAACAGACGGCCTTTGGTTGAACCTTCCACTATTCACAAACAAACCCACCAGCGAAGAGGAATCCTGTAAACTATATGCAAGCCAGACCTAATTGGGCTGAAAAGCAACGATGTCCCCAAGACCCTGGGATGCCACTGAACATAGCCACTGATGAAGGCCCTGTCAAAAAAGAAACAGTCTGTTGCCAGGAACTAGGAAGATACCATGCTCTTTGTTTTCCTCCCAGACTCCCAGACTTCCTTCCCAAGGCTGTGGGAAGTCTTACCATTTAGCCCAACCAGGTTGTACCAAAAATACTTGATCATCAGATTTACTTTTTTTTTTTTTCATGAAAGTTCTGTTGGGTCAGCATTCCGTGGGATAAAATTTAGGACAGTGCTCTCCAAATATCTAAGTGGCTTCTTAAGTAATGGAGAACTGTAAGCTTCCTGGGTTATGAGATGACAGTCTAGGAAGAAGGAAGAATGGAGGAGTGTAGCTATGTGTGACACCTCAGGTTCAGCTTTAGCACCTAAATAATAAGTGACATAGAGTATAGTGACATCCATGAGGTCACTTACTCCCTAGAGCAACCCAGTAAGGTATGTGCTGTGGTCATTTTACAAATAAGAAAACTGAAGCCCAGAGAGGGTAAATAATTTGCATAGGTGACCTAACTAGGGAGCACTCATGAGTGCCTAATATATATATATATGATATATGTCCACTGAGTTCACCAGGTTGGAGGTAAGGATATCTGTGCAGCCAGCACTGGGAGCTGGCTGCTCCAGGTTCCATCAGGGAAACCAGGCACATTCAGAAATGATGGTAGGGTGGGTGGTAGGGCTAGGGTGGTCTGGCTGCAAGGATCCTTTCCAGGGTTTACTTCCTTTGGCAACCTGTGAGGTGGGGAACATCAACAAGGGGTCTCAGCTCATCTCCACAGTGGTATTTAACGTTGACCCAGATAGATGCCTCCGTGGTCCCCACTTGCTTTGTCCATGGCTCAGGAATTTAGGAATGATAATGGTTAGCTCTAAGGGCTTACTGAAGTCCATCTGTACAAGGAGACTGTGTGCTGAAACTGCAGCCCCCTCCACCTCAGCAGCAGAGGCCCAGCAAAGCCAGAGCCTCTTCTCTGCTCGGCCTTGCCTTGGCCTAGCTGCCCATCAGGAGTTTGGGTGCAGTGACAATCAGCCTGCCAGCTCCTGTGGCAAAAGTGCCCAACTGCCAGACCCAGGGCTTGTGGAGACTTTGTTCCCTTGGTAACAAGTCTCACCATGGAGACCACAGCCCCATCCTTGCCCTCCTTGCAAGCTCCCTCTCCACAAACCTTCCCTGCTCTGCACCCAGTCCTAAGAGCATGTGGGTATAACAGAGTGCAATAAGGAAGCATACGACCAGCAGGAGCAGCCCAATTCTATGCCTGGGAAGGCTCTATGGTGGCCATGCTCTCCCTGATTTTGGCTGAAAGCCAGGCAGGCACCAGACCAAAGTCACAAAGCTGATCAGTGCAGGAGTTGAAACTTGCATCCAAGGCTTTAGGTTTGGGATCTGTTTTTTCTCCTCCCTGTGGCCAGGATAGCCTTGGGCTACAGTCTAACTAGGACTGGATAACTGGTATACACACACACACACACACACACACACACACAGAGAGAGAGAGAGAGAGAGAGAGAGAGAGAGCGCCAGAGAGAGCCCCTGCTGGCACACAAACCATTGCTGTAGCCCTTTGAGGTCCAGGCAGGATCCTACATCAATGGAGGAGTTGCACTATTTTAAGCCAGGACTGGAGGGCCCCAAATGGGCACAGGGGAGGGTGGCCTTAGGCCCTTGGCTAGCTTCCCGGAAGTCACCATGGCCTCCCTCCTCTCCCCCAGCAGCTTTCAGAGGCAGTCACTTCCCTACAAACAGGAAGGAGGTCCTCAGGCCAAGACCTCCAGCCCCAGTTTCCTCCCCTTCCCCCCACTCTAACCTTCTCTACTACATGGGGGAGCACACCAGAGCAGGATTCTTGTGCCTACTGGGGATGGCTTCCTAGGTGGGCAAAACAGGGCCTAAAAGTACGCTGCTCCATTTGCCCCACTAGTCCAGGACAGGTTTCCCCTTTCTGGGGCCCTTTGGTCCCCTCACCACGGACTGACTTTACATGTACTTTCCCATGAGGATGGTCACTGAGTCAGAAGAGCAGAGGTGTCCACAGATCTAGTCTCATTCAAGGACGCTAGAGAAAAAGCAAAGCAATACATACTAGAACACTGAAAGTAGCAAACAAATTGAGACAGTCCAAGAGAAAGTTAGGGGAATAACTAATTCCCCTATGATTGATCAGCACAGAGACAGAGAAAGCCAGGAGACACCACCAGTAACTGCAGTGGCCTAGGTCCAGGAGAGCAGGGCCATAGCCCAGTGGCAGCTCTGATTACCACCCCCACCCCCCAAGCACAAGCCTAGTCTCAGAGTTGTGGGGGGCCCACCGGCTGCAAAACTGGAAAGGAATGTGGGGAGCAAGGCTAGGTCACCTCTTGAGGGCCAAGCGTGTGCGCTCTGAGATAAGCTGCCCCAGGAAGGGGCCACAGCTGCACTGCACGCTCCAGAAGCATGAGAGGCCCAGGCCCAAGGCTGGAGGCTCAGCACCGCCAGTCTCCAAGCACCTGCCCCACCTGGAGGGGTTCCACCAGGCTTCATTCTAGAAGGTCCCAGGTCCATCTGGCCCTGCCTTCCTTGGAGGACATTGTGTTGGGAACAGCACCAAGAGGCACTTACCTGACTGCAGCCTTGGCTCAAGTTTGGGGGATGGGAAAGGGATGGGCACGAAGCCTTTTGCAGAGCAGAAGCACCAGCAGGTTGAGACACAGAGAAGTACTGAGGTGGACCCCAAGTTGTCCCCATGTGATTCTGTACTGTTGTGTGTGTGTCTACATGCTACCTCCAATGTTTGGGGGAGCAGTGCAGTAGTGTACACATATGTTGCCAGTCTCCAGACACTACCTCCACAGGCCCTGGCTCTCTGTCTAGAGAAATAGCACCCCCCACCCCGCCGGGAAGGACCTGGTCTTTCCCACCCTCACCAGGTGGTCCAGCCTGATGAGCCACAGAAAAGGAAAAGGCAGCAGGTCTAGAGAAGGCCCCCAGCTCCCCTCCCCATGATGCAGCTGAGGCTCCCGCTGGCCACGGCCTTGACCCAGCACTATGGACTTCTCTGACATTGGCATCGGATCTGAACATCTGGCAGCAGGCTGATAAGGGGTGCAGCGGAAACAGCCTCCGCTGCTGCCAGCAGACCCACCCCCTGCGCTGCCCGGAATGGGGTCTTCACAGCTAGTTCCTTCTGCCCCCAACTCCCTGGGCCCCTTGGCCTTTAGTCCATTCTCTGCTTCAATCTCTCTATCTCTCTCCCCTCCCTTTCTTTTTCTCCCTCCCTCTCCATTCGTGCGCATTTCTTTCTCATCTCTCCTGAGGTTCTCTCATTCCAACCCTCCACCGTCTATGGGGATTCCTTACCATCAATAGGTTTCTGATCACCCCTCCCAGCTTCTTCTCTAGCTGTTTCTCCCACTGTCCCTCAGTCACAACTGTCCCCCTCCCCTCCCTTCCAGTGTCTGAGTATCTGCTTTTTTTTTGTCCTTTCTTCTACCTCCAGGAAATAAGCCTGGCATTTCGGGAAAGTCCCTACTCAGGAGTGAGCCTCTAAGCTTTGTTTGCATTGGGGTGGCAGCTCTGAATCAGGCCTGTGGCTCTGCTTCCTTGCAAGAGGTCTGGCCTGGACCCCCAGCATTGCAGCTGAGCTCATACAGGAACACAGGCTGCCCAGGGCGCAGCCCATGACATGTAGGCTATGCTTCAGCTCTCTGCTTTCCCACTGCTAAGCTGTCTGTGCTTAAGTAACTTTAGAGGGATGCCTCCTGAGTCATGAACGTTGCTCACTGGGGGTGAAATAAAGATACTCTACCCCACTCCTAGGATGGTAGCAAGGGTTGGAGACTAAGCCTAGGTATGTAATGGTTCACAAGGACATAGTGCCATTCCCATGCTCACAACCCTGGCTCCTTCCTTCTTGTCCAGTAGTGGAGCACCTCTTTGAGTGAGGGTCAATGGGCTAGAATAGGAGGCAGCCCTGAGAAAGTGGGTATATCATATCCAAGGTTGACTAGGAACCACCCAGCTTAAGTGTTAGTGAGAGCTAATACCTAGAGAGGAGCCAAGATAAGCCAGAGCCCTAGCCCCTTACACAAGCACATGGGGGCCTTCTGCAAAAGCAAGCATTCAATAGTGCTGAGGACCTAGAGATAAATCAAGCCTTCACTGAGGGTTCCCCTAGCTGAGGTGAGTCACCAGAAGGGCAGGCAACGTTGACAGCGATGTTGCAATGTCAGACTCAACAAGGAAAAGGCCTCTAAGGACAAACAGAGCAGCCAAGTCTTCCCCGGGTCTTGTGTATGTGTGTGTGTTGCTGACACTTATTGAACACACACAGCATACTAAGAGGACACTAGGCAAATTACAAGTTTCATACCCATTATAAAGGGAAAACATGAGGCCCAGAGAGGGGCCATATTGAAATGGAACCCAGAGTCTTTGCTGGCAGTGCTCAGATCTCAAGGACTTGTCAGGACACCACAGCTAAGCTGGCTGGTAATTTCTAAAGCACCATGGTGCTTAAAGACACCACTTACCCTGTTTAAGAAGGCAAGTTCTACTGAGCATGGTGGCGCATGCCTTTAATCCCAGCACTCAAGAGGCAGGTGGATCTTTGTGTGTTCCAGGCCAATCTGGTCTCCTTGGAGAGTTCCAGCCAGCCAGGGCTACACAGTAAGATCTTGTCTCAAAATAATAAATATGCAAAAATAAAAATATTTTTTAAAAAAGAGAGCAAGCCAGGCACTTCTAAAGCTCTGGGTTTGAACCCCAGCACCACCACCCCACACACACACCAGGAGATGTAGGACCTACTTCTTGCAGTCTCTCATCTAAAGGGGCAAAAAGCCAAGATTTTGTTGTGGCATGTATGTGACATGTTGATGAAATGATATTTTCTAGCCTATGTCTTTACTAATCTCAGAGGACAAGCAGCATGGATTCGAAATGAGAATATTTGCAGGAAAGTCAGGAAAGAAGAGTCAGGGATGGCAACTTACACCTGTAATTCCAGCTCTCAGGGCTGGTGCAGAATTGCTGCCAGGAGAATAGCCTGGACTAAAAAGTGGTATCCCAGAGCAAACAGAAAATAAGTAAGGCCCCTGCTCGGGGGTCACGATGGGCAGCAAATGGCTTCCGCCAGCAGGGTCGTGCAGGTAATGAAGCCACATGCTCCATTAATAAGGTTCCCTGACAGAAGAGACAATCCTAAACTCAGTGCCTCAGACGTTTTGAGATCTGCTGGGCTACCCTCTCACTCTTCTGTAATTTCACAGCATTCTAAAGGAAGCATATCCCCAGGTTTGCTGATGCATCCGGGGCCACCAGACACTGCAGAAATACTAAAAACATTACCTCAGAAATACAGAAGGAAACCTATATCTCAAGAAGAAATGGACTTTATCCAGAGTAGAGATCCAGAATGATCTCTGTGACTGCTGTTTGTTATCAGACAAAAGGATTACCTTTACAATAAAAGACTTCCAAAATGTCAAATGAAAATTGTATATTAAACAACCTTAATAAATATTCTGCAAAAAGAATGAAGTATAGAAACTCTAGATGGCCACTTTTATCTCCTCAATGTTTCTTGGTCAGCTTCTCTAACAAGCTGGACTGCATACTTATTAAAGTCACATTTTTACATATTAGCCTATTAACTTACTCTTGATTATGAAGTGTTACCAGTGATGAACTATTAAAAGCACACAGTATCTAGTGAACAATCAAATTTTCTCCTTTCTGTTTCTTTAGATATAAAGATGATTTATGAAGCATAAACAAATAAGGAAATCAGAAAAACAAAATGTTTAAATGAAACAAAAGTAATAAAATGAAACGGGGAACTGAGAAATAATAAAAATAAAACAAAAGGAGCCCGGTTAAGTTCTAGCTCTAGACAGGAAAAATATAACTTTCTAGGTTAAAAAGGCATGAGTGAGGCCATGAGTGTTGGGGGAGTTGTATGTAATGGTACTGACATAATTAAAACGTATTCAAATGTTCTGATGGAACTCACTATTTTAAACCTGAAGCAGGCAGCAGTGGCGCAGGCTTTATCCTCCCAGCACTCCCAAGGGAGTGGCTGGAAAGTTTGAGACCAGCCAGAGCTGCATAATGAGACACTGTCTCAAAGCAGAAACACGGTAAAGAACTAAATGGTAACATAAGGAAAAGACACTCTAGATTTTAAATCCAATTGGCTCAGTTATCTAGAAAAGTCCCTGTCATCCAGAGCTACATAAATGAGAAATTTCGGGTGACTTGCCTGTTTCTTCAAGTGGAGTGGGAGTTCTCTCTCCCCACTTGGTGGCCCAGTGCCCTAAGCAACTCCCCAGAACAAATGGTTGCAAATCCTCTTGGGACAGACTCCCTGTTCTTCACCACAGCATCCCCTAGTGCCCAGAACAGTGCTTGGCTCACAAAGCACACAGTCTATTGAAGATGAAGAAGGGATGAACAGAGAGGTGTGGGATAGAAGACCATGCAGGGCTCAGCAATCTGGACCCAAAAGGACCAGGCCAGTCCAGTACCTGTATGGACTTGAAGAAAGTGTACAGGGATATCCGAGGCAAAGCAGGGAAAATTTAAAAAAAAAAAAGCCTTCTAGATTAAAAAATACCTCCTTCCCTACCGGCCCGAGTACCCACATAGCCCAATCTGGAGTCCCTGTAACCACACGTCTAGCCCGGCAGTCTTGGCATAGCCTCAGAATATATTTGCAGCTCCCAATACATAGTGATATTCAGAGAAGCCATAGTCAAAACCCACATGAGCCCCACCTGAGCGGGATCCACTATGCCATTCCTCCCCATCAGCCATTCTGACTCCACACTCAGATCTGAGACAAGCCGGACCAAGTAGTGTCCAGGTCAACACCCAGGGAGGAAGTCATTCAAGAGGAGAGACTTGCAGCCTTGTGAGGGAGCAGCCCGTAAATCAGGTCCCACTCCCACCCAGTCGCTAACAAGCGGCTGCCTACCCGCCTACGTGGGGTCCCTGCCTCAGGCTCCCACAGTGGCCTGGACAACCAGCTGGCCAAGGCCTCCCCAGTACCTTGGCCTGTGCCCCTGCCCAGGGCCCCCAGAAAGATAGGGGTGGTTTTTTTTCTTTTAGGAGAGTGAAAAAGATATAGACCTAAATGAAGAGAAACACCAACAAAGGAGGAGAGAGGCCTGCAGAGTCACGTGGGGGCAGAGACCAATTGGGCCTCCGGTGCCCCCCCCATCCACACGGGGAGGAGAAGAGGACTATCGGACAGGGCCAGTTTGCTGTCCGCCCGCTACCCGCCTGCTGCTGGGTGAAGAAGTTCCTGACGGTCTGCTCACCACTGCCCTACCTGGGCCCTGGGAGCTTCTCCACCAGGACCCTGGTGCCCAGTGTCCATCCTCATCCGGCTGAGAGTTCTCCTTCCGCTCAGTAAGTGAGGGCCAGGGCCCAGGCCTCTAATGGCCAGCCTCCCTTCTCAGCACCTCACTCGGGCCTGGACTAGCCACTGCCTGTTCTACAGAAGGACCAGTGCCCACCATTCTGGGCAGGGAAAAAGCCAGGGGTCTCCCCAGATCCATTTCCTCATTACAATACCCCTCATCTTTCCTAGGCTTTATTAGGAGGAGCTAGGCCTATGGCGACAGAGCTAGTGCGCTCTGAGGGTGGCCCACGGTGTCTTAGAGGTGTGTTCCTGTGGGTGTGGTGCTCTGTGACTGTCCTGAGGGTCTCGGGCTTATCTTCCAGTCTTGGCATCTTGCTGCCTGAGTGTCTGGGTTGCCTCTATGAAGGTATCTAAGACTCCATATATGTGTGTCTGTGTTTCTGCTGTCAGTCTGGGCCAGTGTCTACTTTGCTTCCTTGGGTAGATGGATGAAGGGCTGTAAGTCGCTGTAAGGGTATATGGGGCAAATGGAGGGGTTCAGTGGAGCCATGGCTTTCAACATGTAGTAGTGGAGCCCTGGGGGAAAGGGCTGAGGTAGAGGCAGAAAGGTAGGGCGGCTTCGTGCCCATCCCCCATCCGGCCAGGGGTTTAGCCCAGAGGAGTGCCCACACTGTCCAAGAGGCCCCTAGTGGGCTCTACCCTAGAGGTGCCTACCAGGAGCCCAACCCCCATTCCTTCACTCCCGACTGCCTACTGGCCTCTGTGGCTTGGTGTATTTTGGGGCTTTTGTTTTGTTTGTGTTTGTGTGTTTGCTATGCTAGAAATGAACGCAGACCCTTACATTGGGTGTGGTCCTGCCACTGAACCTCATTTCCTCCCCAGTTTCACTTTCTGAGGGTTCCTGTCTGAAGGGGATTTGTTCATAAACCCGTATAACCCCCATCCCCGGCTCTACAACACAGGCTGTGGGTTCTCGGGTGTGAGGACAGGGCCTGACAGCCTCTGGCAGTCTCTCCTTTCATGATCCATTCACACAGTTTTACCCAAGAACCCTGGTCTGTAGGACCGGATTTTCTTCCAGGAGGGAAGTGACTTGCCTGAACTAGGACAAGACAGCCAAATCGGTCAGATTCCGTGCCTCCCTCCACCGGCTGAACGACTCTGGTTGCTGCAGTGGGTCTTCAGCTTTGTTCGAGCACCCTAGTTCAGCATCCACAGAAGCCTGAGCCACCGGGTGGGATCCACACAGAGTTTTGGACCGGTGGGGCTCTGCCAAGGCATAACTTCTGTGCTTCCCCACCGCGGCTTTCTGGTGTTCATGTGCAGCCCCCAGCACTGTCTTCCAGCCTTGGTGGCCAAGCGGGCTGGGCGGGATTGAGCAGGCCTCTTCAAGCTCTCTCGGCCTCAGTTAACTAAGTTGAAAAGCCGTGTGGTCTGGTGGATCTTTCCAGCCCAGAGCGACCGCTCTACCATCTCACCCGCGGACTGCCAGGAGCTCCTCCTCCCCCTACGCCGCAGTTAGAAGAGAGCTCACAGGGGCGCAGGGGTGCATCTCCCCGCCTCTGCTTTTACCAGACCTGGGGATGTTGCAGAGTGGGATGACCACACTTCCCATTTCAAGACGAGCATCCTGAGGGAGACTCGCAGAAATGGGGTTCACCCCAACTCTCATTACCCACTCCACCGCATCACTAGTCCATCTGCCTCCACCCTCTGGGAGCACCTGACTTTGGATTAAGAAACAGCCCGAGTGGGTGCTTGCAGCCTGAGTAAGCAAATGTGGCAGTGTCAACTCGAAAGCTTACTTTCTACCTTGGCCTCGTGACTTACCCACGTCCCCTTAGCCACTTCCACACAAAACACACTTCCACCGGAAAACGACCAGCGTTCCCATCTTGGCCCTGGTCGCCCCTAAACTGGGCTAGCAAACGGGAGTTCGCCTTCTCTCTGCGTAGGCTGTGGCCTGAAGCTTCCCGGCGCACGACGCCTGACCGGATTCCGGGGTGTTCGGGGTCCCCAATTCGCTTAGAGCTCGCGGGCTTCGGAGGACCGAGTTGGGGCTGGAGGGCCGGGAGGTGAGAGTGAAGGCCAAGCGGATCTGTGGGGAGGACGCGACCCGCGCCTCCGCCCCCGGATACCGCACGCGCTCATATAGAGCGGCCACCCCGGCCCCGCGCGGCGGGTTCGCGCAGCGCGCAGTGCGGCGGAGGGGCCCGGGTCCCAGGTGCGCCTCGAGCTGCACCGCGGGCGGCGGGCGCGGGGAGGCGGGGGCAGAGCGGGCCGGTCTCCCCGCCCCCGGCCCAAGTGGCCGTCATCGCGGGCGGGTGGCGTTGCGCCCGGGTGCGGCTTCATTGCAGGCGGCGGCGCGGCCGAAAGGTGCGGGGCGCTGCTCGCGGGAGCGGCCTGGGTGGGCGACGCCGTCGTACGGCTCTCGCCGTCCTAGGCTACGGCTCTAGGGATCTGGACTCTCTGCCTGAGGTCTCCCGCAGCCTGCACCCAAACCTCTGTTGGACACCCGCGCCGTCTCCGCCCAGCGCCCGCGACCCCATTGCGCCCTCCACTCCTGCTGCCGGCCCGACGGTGGGTGCCGTCGCTGCGCGGCTTTGTCTGCGGACCCGGCGACAGGGTTCTCTGCCTCTCAGGGTCGGCCCCTATCCCTCCACCGGGCCACACCTCGGAGCTCGCTGCCCGCACCGCCGCCCGCCGAGAGTCTGTCTACAGGTCCCCGACCCTCTCGCTGGGCACCTCCGTTTCTTCAGGTTTTCCGTCCTTGTCTCTGTCACTCTTGCTGTCTCCGTCTCCTTAAGGATGTCTCTCATTGCTCGGTGTCTCGCCCTGTGTCTCTGTCTCTCTGTCTTACGGGTTTTCTCGTTGAGTCTGTCACTCCGAACCTCTGATCCCGTCTCTTTCGTTATCCAGCATTGGTCTTTCATCTATTTACTATCTACCATCTTTATACCATCTGTCGGTCACCGATCATCATCTGCTCATCATCTATCTGACCTATCACTTATCTGTCATCTATCTACATAATCTATCAGTATCTCTCTACCAACCAGTATCTATCAACCAACCATCTAGGAATCTCTCCCAATGTCTCTAGCTCGGCATTCCTCTTTCCTTCGCCCAGGATCCTTTCTCCGTTGAGCAGCATCGGCTGGGGTCTCTCTAGACTTGTTTCTGCCTCAGGTCTCTGTCAGGTTCCAGACCACTCCAGTTGCGCGCCCCACTTCACCCTGATTGCCTGGCGTCCGTCTTCCCCGCGCCCGAACCTATCTGATTTTCTCAGAATCGGGGTTTTGTTTTCAGACAAACGAATCAGAATGGAAACGCATCGAATCGGCGGCAGAGGCGGCGTGGAAGCAGCACTGGAGCGGGGCGGGTGGCTGAGCTGCGGCGCGGGGACGCGGCTCGAAAACCCCCGCACCAGACCGGTGCTGTGGGCCGTCCCGGGCGCACAGACCAGGGCAGCCCCAGGACAGTTGCCGTCGGCCCGTGCTAATCCGCTCCTTCTTCCACAGGCGGACGCCGCGGGCATGGACTATTCGTATGACGAGGACCTGGACGAGCTGTGTCCGGTGTGTGGTGACAAGGTGTCGGGCTACCACTACGGGCTGCTCACGTGTGAGAGCTGCAAGGTGAGCGCTAGCAGGGAAGGGTTAGGCTGCAGGTAGCAGGGGTTTGGACGGTGACCTGACCGAGGGTCGGGACCTGGCATTCACTCCCTTCCTCTCTCACAGGGCTTCTTCAAGCGCACAGTCCAGAACAACAAGCATTACACGTGCACTGAGAGTCAGAGCTGCAAAATCGACAAGACGCAGCGTAAGCGCTGTCCCTTCTGCCGCTTCCAGAAGTGTCTGACGGTGGGCATGCGCCTGGAAGGTGCGCGTTCTGCACTCCTGGGACCCCTGACTGCTGACCGCCCCAGGGGTCTGGGAAAGCGGTATAGTTTCTGGATCCAGGTGACTAGGATCCAGGTAACTCTGGATCCTAGGGCTCTGCAGGGAAGGCAAGCGCCAGAAGAGGCCTCGCAGGCAGAACTTGCCTGGGCTCAGTTCCGAAATATCAAAAGCGAGACGGTGGGCCATGCCTGCAATCCCAGGAATGAGGAGTCTGAGGCATGATGATTACCAGTAATGGACTGCATACTGAGACCCAGTACTCCCTCCTCCTCTCTCACTAGGGAGTGAGCCTTTCTCCAGGACAGAGCAGAGCTCCGACAGACCCACTTTGTGAGGGGCCACCCTATATATCCCCACACTAGCCAGAGTCGAAGGTCTCAATAACTTGAATGCTCAAATTCCAGCTTATTCAATTGTAGGCTGGGAACACTGAGCAAATACCTTAACCTCTCTGAGCTGCAGATGTCCTTATCTGAATAATGAGCTAAAAAGCAATGCCTGCCCTGTGTCGGTGGGAAGACTGGGGGTTTACAAAAAGCTGGAGTTGCCTGCTGTGAGGGCAAATGCTCAGAGGATAGCTGTAATTGTCATTGTCATTATTATCACACTCTCTGCTGCTATTGTCCATCACTGGCCACCCTGTGCATCTATCTATCTGTCCAGACATCTAAGTTTCGCAGGAATTGAGATTCCTTACCATGCATTCTTAGTGCAGCTGAGAAGGTTGTGGAGGGGAGGGGGACAGTGGCCTATCCTTGCCTCTTCCCTACCCCTGTTCCCTATCTCTGTTCCAGAGAGGACAGCAATGGTCCATCAGGAGAGAATCAGGCTCAGAGAGTGGACAGTCATAGCTTCTACCCCGCTGGCCCCAGTCGGGCTGAACGCCCAGAGAGCAGCTGTTGGCTAAAGTTTTTGCAGGAAAGGCTCCAAAGGCTAGGAGAGCTGTGGGACCTAGAGAAGGACTCAGATTGAAGGAGGGACCCTGTCCTGTGCCTGGAGCCATCACGCCTACCTCCAGGTCCTGAGTGGGCAGAGAGCTAGCAATGGTGGGTGGCAGAAGCCTCTGGGGCAGCCTGAGGGAGCAAAGCAGAATGGCCACCTCCCTGCAGGAAGGTCTGTGTCGGGCAGGCTCCCAAGCCCTCAGTTCTGTGAAATACCACCCCTCTCCAACTTTCTCCCTTCCCTCAGAGCTTGGGTGGGGTCCTGTCTGTGCAGGGGTTGGAGCCACACACAAGCTGCAGAGATGCACCTGTTAAGTCTGGCTGGTGACACATTCTTGGCCAGAATAAAAACATCTGGTCAGCAAAATAGGTCCCTTTCTCCAACACTGAACTAGGCTCCACAGTAGAAGGCAGCGGGGAAGCCCCATCATCCTGTACCAGGAGCTAGATAGAACTAAGGAGCTCCAGCAAGTAGCTGGGCCCCGCTGTGAGCAAAGCAGACTAGGGCCCCTTTTCCTCACATTTCCCTGTCAGGCCCTAGACGGGGCCCATGAACCCAGAGCTGAGCCCCAGGTGCTCTCAGCCTGAGGTATACTATGGGACAGGACAGGAGGTGCTGCCTGGAGGAATTCTTGGACTTCCTGGAGGTGACAACCTGGCCACTGGGTTATGCTATAAGAAAGAAGATGTGGGAATCAGAAAAGGGTTCCAGGCAGAGGGAACCAATAATTGAGGGCAAGGTGGGTGAGAAAGTGTGTTAAGTGGAGGAACAAAGGAGTAGGGAAGAGGGGAGAAAGATAAGGTCATTAGAAGGTGGAGAAAGGCCTGGAATGCCAAGCTAAGGTTATGGCTCTCACCTGTGGGCAGAGGAGGCCATTGAGTGGGGGTGAAGAACGGCGTGTGTGTGTGTGTGTGTGTGTGTGAGAGAGAGAGAGACAGAGACAGAGACAGAGACAGACACACAGGGATATATCCTTTTGGGAAAGATCTGTGAGAAGTAGTTGGGAAGGTGGAAGCTGACCAACTGCTCTTGCTCACAGCTGTGCGTGCTGATCGAATGAGGGGCGGTCGGAACAAGTTTGGGCCCATGTACAAGAGGGACCGGGCCTTGAAGCAGCAGAAGAAAGCACAGATTCGGGCCAATGGCTTCAAGCTGGAGACTGGACCCCCGATGGGGGTGCCCCCGCCGCCCCCTCCCCCTCCGGACTACATGCTACCCCCTGGCCTGCATGCCCCTGAGCCGAAGGCCTTGGTCTCTGGCCCACCCACTGGGGCACTGGGTGATTTTGGAGCCCCAGCTCTGCCCATGGCTGTGCCTGGTACCCATGGGCCCCTGGCTGGCTACCTCTATCCTGCCTTCTCTAACCGCACCATCAAGTCTGAGTATCCAGAGCCCTATGCCAGTCCCCCTCAGCAGCCAGGGCCACCCTACAGCTATCCAGAGCCCTTCTCAGGAGGGCCCAACGTACCAGAGCTCATACTGCAGCTGCTGCAGCTAGAGCCAGAGGAGGACCAGGTACGTGCCCGCATAGTGGGCTGCCTGCAGGAGCCAGCCAAAAGTCGCTCTGACCAGCCAGCGCACTTCAGCCTCCTCTGCAGGATGGCTGACCAGACCTTCATCTCCATTGTCGATTGGGCACGGAGGTGCATGGTGTTCAAGGAGCTGGAGGTAGGTACCTCCCCACAGACCCCTGGCCCTGACTCCAGCCACTCCCCTTGGCTGCCCAGCATTACCCTTTGGATGGTCAGTCCTACCCAATGGCTTCAGGCAATGTCTGGAGAGGTACTACCACAGGAGCCATTGCAGCTTCCTGGTGCCCACTGCCCCCTGCCCATCCCTCTCCCTGTCTCTCCTACGTCCCCTCTGTGACTTGAGGTCTTTTAGTACCTCCATGTTCCTCCAGCCTTTGCTTCTCTCTCAGTTCAGGTTCCTACGGGAGACCCTGAGCACCCTCAAAACACTTGTCCCCCAAATTGCCAGCCTATGTCAGAAGTAGGTCCAGCCTTTCTATCCTCTCATTCATTCGGAAAGCACACCGATCCCCGCCATCCTCAACTGTCATAAATGAGGCTCTAAGTCTATGACTTTGGGTGTTTGTGGGCCTGATTCCTACCTAGCTGAAGTGAAGGAACTCACTGTCCCTGTGATAAAGTGGGTGTGTGCACACGCATGTGTGTGCATGCACAAATGTGCAAATGCAGAACAACTAGATAGAAAATCCTTTCTTTGAACTGACTTTTTTAAATATTTATTTATTTATTGTGTATACAGTGTATATATGTATATGTATATATATATATATGTATATATATGCCTGCAGGCCAGAAGAGGGCACCAGATCTCATTACAGATGGTTGTGAGCCACCATGTGGTTGCTGGGAATTGAACTCAGGACCTCTGGGAGAGCAGTCAGTGCTCTTAACCACTGAGCCATCTCTCCAGCCCCAACTTTTTTTTTTTTTAAACTAGAGTTAGTGCACATGACACTAAGGAAAGTGGAAACATAGCAGGAGGAACAGAGGCTAGTCATAGGAGGAACTTCCCAGGCATTTCATCTGTTCTTGTAAAGACCCTAAAGGCCTGAGAGCTGACTCTCTGGTACCCTATCTAGCTCCTTCCGTTCACCACCTCCAAGACTCCAGAATCTTGACCAAGCCTCATTGCTGCTGGCATGGGTACAACTCAAGCTTGACCCTCTTAGGTCAAGCCCCCCTGGTTGTTCTGAGGCTAGCTATAAACAGCAGGGCCACTGCCCTCCCTGCTGGAGCCACTGCAGCCTTGAGCGACCGTCAATGCTGACGCCACTCTGCCTGGGCTTCCTCTGGGCATGTGGCCAGATGGACGGGGCACTGCCTGGCTGGCTGGCATGGAGGGGAATAAGATGCAGCATGAGCATTCTGAGCCCTATAGGGGCTCCCCAAAGTTTATTTAACGCAGAGGACCCTGGGAGTTAGGAACTGATGGTCATGGCTCTCATTTCCACCGTGGAGGGCCTGCCATGGCCAAGGACATGCCATGTCCCTGTCTTGGGTGACTTCTCTCACTGGCTCTTCTAGGCCAACTGATGTAGGAGATGAACATAGGTCAGATAATGGGTCCTCCCACCTGCCCTTTACTCGTGGCTGAGTGCTCTGGAAGGTGACACCCTCACCCCTAGACATTGCAGACATCCCCTGCACAGAGAGTAGAGGAGCTGAGCATTCCCAGCTTTTCAGGACTCTGGATCCAGGGGCAGGGCACTTCCTCTGGCTGCCTTCCTGGTGTAGGGGGTCCGGGTCACGCAGGATGGGAAGGGCTTTTGTCCCAACATTGCTGAGTGTTTTTTCCTGCTTTTGGCTTCTCTGTGGCCCAAATCTTCCTGCTTCCCCTTCCCAGAGCCTCTGAAGGAGCCCAGGAATCCTAGCCACCATCAGCACTGTTTGTGAGGGGCCTTGCAGAGAAAAGCCCAAACCCAGCCCTTGCAGCCCCTCTTGAGCCATGGTTCCCCAGGCTGCCGGGTCTGTGTCACAGAAAAGCCAAGGATGCCCAGTGAGCTGCTTCTCACCATGTCACATTAGCCAGTCTGTCTCTAGGCAGGATACATCTTAGGTGATGGGAGGGGAGCTCTGTGGCTCTGAGCCTAGGTGACTCCTGAACTGGACCCAGGAAGCTAGAGGAGATATGTGGGCTGTCAATGAACAGATCCCTGGGTTCTGGAGAAACAGAGGACCCAGTAGGAAAGTGCTGCTGCATCTGAGGGCGTCAAAGATTTCCAGAGATGGTCAGAGAGAGGTCAGGGCACCCAGCCTGTGGGACTTAGCAAGTAAGTCTGCTCTTCTGACCCATTTTCTTATTTGTAAGGTGGGAAGGGCTTAATATTTCTCTAGAGGCTTGTAAAAGCTGGGTAAGCTAGAACAGGTAAAGAATTTGACATGTGGCTCAGTACACAGGAAGTCCTATCAGTGGAGTTGGCCCCTCCCTTCTGGTCTGCCCCTTTGTAGATGGAGGGTGCACAAGACCCACACACCCCTGAGCTCTGCGGAATGGGACCCACTTTGGCCCTGGTGGCATACCAATGTCTTACCTGAGGCATGGTAGACTTGCCTTCACCAGGTGCTCTGCATGGCCACCATGAAGGGCAGACTGGAGGAAGGGATAGCAGCTCATCTTGACATCTGTTCCCCTCAGTGTTCCACGCTGCTTCCCCCAGGGAGTCCCATTGGCAGCAGATAATTGCTCACATAGACAGTTTATTGAGACACAGTAAGTCTGTCAGTACTGGGCTGATAAACAATTGCTCAGCCAGGAGTGTGCCATGGCTAGCCATGGCATGTCAGACCCTGAAGAATTACTGAGCTTGTTGGCCTTGCCTGCCAGACTGATCAGACCCCAGGGGCTCCAGAGAGGCTGCTGAGGGAGAGGTCAGTGCAATGCCATCAATACCCTTCCTGGAGGCAGACTGCAGTGTCAAGGCTCCAAGATTTGTGGTGGGCCATAGGAGGGCCCAACAGACAGGCTGGGCTGGCCAGGGACCCCAAACCAGAACTGCAAATGACCTTGTTCCCAAGGTGGCAATAGGAAGTGGAAACTGGATCTTTGGCTTGAGAGACACTCTCGCACACTGATTTCTTGTGGAGAGGGCTGGCAGTTGTCGTGTGTGTCCATGTGTCCATCTCCCCACCCACACGAAGAGGTGGGCATAGGCATGGCAGGAAAATTTGCTTGGCCAAGGAGAAGATGGAGCCTAGCACGTTCTTCAGAACCTTTGGGGCTGATACAGATCTTCACTATGCAGAAGAGGGAGGTGCCCTCTCCCGTCACACATCAGGAAATGAGGGTTGAGGGAAGTGCACAGCCAGGCGAAGGGCTAAAATTCAGATTTGGAGTGCTTAGCATAGTGTCCACATTGCAGCCCAGGGCTGACCAGCCTCCACATGCTGGGCCACCCACACCCAGGCTGAGGTCTAGGCAGAGTCTGGTCTGGAGCTGGGTACCCAGGTCACTGTGACCCCTCTGCCTTCTGCCAAGGCTCAGTCTGCTTATCTCCTAACGCTCCTCTTTATCATTTCTCCTGCCCCGCTTCTTCCTTCCATTTGGGCACAAGGGTATCTGCTCCTATGGTGAGATGGGGGTGGAGCATCCCAGCCCTGCCTAGACTCCTTCTGGGTCACCCACATGGGCCTCTATTTACTTTGCTGCCACCCAAGTGCCCAGCAGTTCTCAAGGTCTCCCAGGATCTTCCAAGATCTCCCTACCTGGTGTCACCTACATGGTCCTGTCTGATGATCTGTGCCATGAGTATCTGTCACCTGGGCAGGGATGAGGGTTTCTGGAACTGGTGCTTCTGGAATTTTGCCTTTCCTTGGAAAAGGTGATGAAAATGGACACCTCCCTAGTGCCCACCATCTCTCCCGGAGATGGGAGGAGAGATGGGGAGCAGCCTGCAGTGGCTGGCTCTCTGTTCTGACAGTGATGGGCTCAGCACAAACAATGGCCTGGGTTCTTGACCCAGAAAGGAGATGGTAAGGATTGGCAGAAACAGGTCCCTCCTACAGGTCTCCTGCACTGCGTGTTGGGGCAGTAGTGAGCTGACAGGGTCCTGAGGAGTCTGCAGTCTGGCTGTTCTTTCTTTTTTACTCTCTCTTAGGATTACTATTGCTGTGATAAAACACCATGACCAAAACCAATTTAGAGATGAAAGGGTTTATTTGCTAATATATCCTGATTCACAGTTTACTGAGGGAAGCCAAGGTAGGAACTCAAACTGGATAGGAACCTGGAGACAGGAGCTGATGTGGAGGACATGGAGGGGAGCTGCTTACTGGCCTACTCATCATGACTGCTCAGTCTGTTTTCTTATAGAACCCAGGACCACCAGCTTACAATGGTGGTGGGTTCCCTTCACATCAATCACTAATTAAGAAAATTCTCTACGAGCCTGCCTAGAGTCCAATCTCATGGAGGCGTTTCCCCACTTGAGGCTCCCTCCTCTCAGATGACTGTGTCAAGCTGACATAGAACTAGCCAGCACATCCACCTTCTCCTTTCTCCCCATCTGCCCTAGGAAGCCCCAGAGAAGAGGGAAAGGCTGCTATCCCAGAGGACAGGGCTAGTTCTTATGTCTAGTCGTCTCTCCTTAGGTCTGGTTTGACGTAGAGATGAATGTTTTAGGGATCATGTGCACCTTCATCAACCTCTCAGTGATGCCTGAGGGGCCAACAGTGATGTGGAGGACACCAGTCCTGCCCTTGCACACTCCCAAGTACCAGGGAAGACAGGCATGGATTGCTGCCATCCCAGGTCCAAAAGGTAGTGAGGAAGTGGGGTTGAGAAGGGCTTCATGGAACCAGTCTACAGGAGACTCTGAAGCCCTGTGTTGACAGGACGGCAAGGGAAAGCTGTTTTCTATACTGGCGGTAGAGAGAATGGACCTGGGGCCACACTCAACTGTGCAACTTTAGGTAACTCGGCTAAGTTCAGTGCTCAGTTCCTTCTCTCTGTAAAACGAGTGATGACTGCAAACAGGGCTGACAAGTCACCCAGCAAAGACTGCTTGTAGTCAAGGTTAGTAGTCATTGTAATGTGTGGTCCAGGAGGGCTGGGAAATCCACGTGGTAGAAGAGAACCAATATCCACAAGGTGTCTTCTGATTTCTGCATGTACACAGTGGTACACACACACACACACACACGTAAATGTAAAAGGATTATTTTAAAAAGAAAGGCTTTGGGCTGGGTGAGGAAAAGGAGGTAAGTGGGAGTGAGGATGGGGAGGTAAGGGTAGGTAGGGAGGCTGGGTATGCAGGGGGGATCAGAGGATGATGATATGTCCCTGGCTGCCACTTTCCATGGTTCTAAGCAGGACTTGCTCCTCTCAGGAGCATCTGCCCTTTCCATGGAAGGATACAGCAACCCCCAGAGTTGGGCGACGCTCAACAGGAGCTGTCCTCTTTGGGGCCCCAAGGCCCAATACACCCTGATGATTAGGATCCATCTTGGTCATTGTTCTGTTATTGTTGCAGACCGCTGAGGTGGCCATGAACCAGGCAGCCCTTCTTTCTTCCCCAGCAGCCTAGGCACCTCTACAGCTTCCCCAGGGTCCTTTTTAGGGTAGCTGGGGCCACAGGACCTCCACAGGCCAATAGCACAAGGGATGAGGGCTGGCCTCTCTGAGGTTTACTGGGCGTGTGATATGTGACTGGTCATCTCCATGCACTTGAATCACTGAACAACTGAGAAAATGAAGGCCCAGAAAGGCCCGGGGACATGTGTAAGGTCACACACCTTGAGAGAGACAGAGCTGGGACCTGAAAGAGGCCCTCCTTGGACCCCAATAAAGTAAACAGGTGGGCAGCTGGGGCCCTTCTAAGACTCTGAGGGGCCTGAAGGCCAGTCCCCAGCTGGACCTCTGCGTGGCTCTTCCCTGCAGGTGGCTGACCAGATGACATTGCTGCAGAACTGCTGGAGTGAGCTGCTGGTGTTGGACCACATCTACCGCCAGGTCCAGTACGGCAAGGAGGACAGCATCCTGCTGGTTACTGGGCAGGAGGTGACTGAACTGTTCCAATCCCCAGTCCTGCATGGTCCCAGACCTCTCCAAGCTGGCTCTGCACACCCTGAATTCCAAATTTGGGGACATACACTGGCCAGACTTCTCTGTGTTCTGGAACCTTTGAGGATCCAGAGTGTGGGATGGCCAGGGGAGGCCCTTGTAGGAGATCATAGTGGGATTGGATCTCCCCAAAATAAGGCAGAGTTGGTTAGCTAGTGCTGAGGGGACGGGCGGCAGTCTGTACTCCCACATGTAGAAGCAATAGGATCAAGGACTCCGAGAAGGGTTCAGAGTCCTGCCAGGGGCCTGTGGGGTAGGAAGTGTGAGAGATGGGGTTGCAGCCATTGCTGGTGAGCAGGCAAGACCCTGTAGGCTCTCCATTGCCATAAATGATGAACACGTGAGTAAACAAACACACGAATGAATGAAAGAGAAGGCAAAAGGCCGAGAGATCAGAGTCAGAATTTGGCACCTTTTGGATAGAAAACATAACATGGCAGTGGTGGGAAGGCATGGAGAAGGCTTGGGAATTCCTGAACCCCCACAGGAGGGACATTGGGGTTGCCAGTGGGTATAGGTGAAGAAGCCCAAAGTGCAGGCTCTGGAGACACCTTTAAAGAAGAGAGCCCACAAATGGGAGAGGAGATGCAGGGAATGTGTAGGAGAAGGAAGACTGGAGACAGGTGTGTGGCCCCAGGAGAGGAGACACAGGCTGAATAGTGGGCACAGTGAATGTTGTAATGAAATGCAGACTGGGGCCTACTTCCCTCCCTCTGCCCTTCAGGACCTGTGTCCTCAACTTGGTTTCTCACCTCCCAGGTCTCAGGCCTTTGAAAGCAGGAATGGGAACACTAGTCTCCAAGGGTGACTCTGGGTGACAGGAATGCAAATACAAGATCTGGGATATGAGTGAGGACACATGGGCTGCAGGAACGTCCTGAGTGTACCCACACACCTATGTTTGATTGTGTGACTCTGCACATACAGAGATGCGTGGGTGTCCATAACTTCCTGCCACTATATAAGCATGAGTACTTGTGCAGGTGTGTCTATGGTTGTTGTGAATGGCCAGTGAAGGGCAGGAGTGGGTGTAGGTGTGCAGACATGGGTACCATAGCTTCAGCGAGCATGAGTGTGTGTGTGTGTGTGTGTGTGTGTGTGTGTGTGTGTGTAGAGACAGAGACAGAGGAGAGAGAGAGAGAACGCCAGGTGGTGATAGACTGGGACCTATGCGGTGATCATACATAGCATTTCCTGCACTCAGGTAGAACCACCCTGCTGCCTCTCCCCTGCCCCAGGGAAGGGCACTTGTCACAGTGAGCTGTACAAGAACAGCTCACACAACTGGGCTGGCGGCCCTTTGTGAATGAAGTATCCTTCAGCTCTCCAGTGTTCCTGCTGCCTGGTGCTTGCTCCACTGCCGATAAGGGTGCTCAGCTTAGGCCAACAGGTAGAACAAAGCTGGCAAAATGGCCTTCAGCGTGGTAGGCCTGAGGCTCATCAGAGCCTTCTGCCCCATGCCCTTTCACCCTCTGTCCCCCTCCCTGACCCACCCTCTGCCGGTGCAGGTGGAGCTGAGCACAGTGGCGGTGCAGGCTGGCTCCCTGCTTCACAGCCTGGTGCTGCGGGCACAGGAATTAGTGCTACAGCTGCATGCGCTGCAACTGGACCGCCAGGAGTTCGTCTGTCTCAAGTTCCTCATCCTCTTCAGCCTCGGTGAGTGGCCTCTGCAGCAGAGGGTGGCAAAGACACTGGGGGCCACTGTGTTCAGAAAGCCCAAGGGATAAGGCTCCTCCTTCAGTGAGTGGCATAAGGCACACAGTCAGGGCCTGGCTGCTCCCTGTGGGGCAGGGAGCTTAGTTTCTCAGTGTGAAGTCCCAAGGGCTGAGATATTGTCTAGCGTTTGTCTTTCATGGGGTGAGGACCCTTCTGCTCTGTGTACCCAACACATAAATGTCTGCTGCATTTAGGACTCTCTTGACTGGCTCCCATCCTGGGGTCCCTACTTTCCCTCACTCTGAGAACTACTGGGTCCCCTTCATCTGTAGGTTCATTCTACAGACACCTGCTGAACATCTGCCTGGCGCCAGGGGATGGGGCGGCATAGCAAATGGGAAAGACCCCAAGTGCGCTCTCAGAGCCAGCTCCTGTTAGGGAAACAGCAGGTGCCTTGTGAAGGGTGGAATGCATAGCAGCGAGATCTAGCAACTAGGAGGGTATGCCTCACAGAACTGAGTCCTGGCGGATGAATTGGGAAGAGGGTTCTTCTGGACAAAATGGAGACATGTCTTTGCAGCAGTTTGGCGATGTTGCTCCTGGGGAGTAGGACGTGCTTAGAAGTAGAAGGAAGAAGGGAACTTGTAAGGAAGCCCAGTGTTCAGGTAAAGTTGGGCTACTTGCCATGACCATGTGGCTAGGGACAGAGGGCAAGGACTCTCGACCTGGCCAGTGCTCTACAGAGTGTTAAAGAATGACTGTCATGAAGCTGCCACCTTGGAGTGTAGCAGAGCCTTAGGGGCCCTGACCAGGCTTGGGAGGCTGCTGGGCAGAGAGGAGTCAGTACTTCATGCATACTGCTCCCTTAAGAAGGACCTGCCTTCCCCTTTCCCATACAACCAAAGGTACTGGGTCCAGTATGACTTTGGCTTCCTTTGAGGTGACTTCAGGCTCCTCTTCCCAGCCCTGTAAGTGTCTCAGCCCTCCCCCCACAAGCTAACTTTACCTCTTGTAACCTGGAGAGATCAGGGCTACAGTGGGGAAAGCAGGAAAAGCCTGTGGAAGTGCTTGGCTGCCTGGATTCTAATTCTGGTCTCTTTGGCTTTGTGCAATGGAGCAAGTCATTCGCTCTCTGAGCCTCTGTTTCCCCGTGTGGAATGACAGCTGTAAGTGTTCTTGACATGCTGCAAGGATAATGAGACAATGCTACCACAGTCTTGGCCCTTGGAAGTGTGTGCTGATGGTCTTATTAATCATCCTTATTAAGTCCATAAACAAATGAGCCAGACAGCAAAGTGAACGAACAAACCAGGCTACAGGCTCAGTTTTTATCACATGGTTTGTGTCTGGCTCAGGGCTTTCTTGTCTCTGGGCACAGGGACTTGGGTCTGGCCATGGTGGCTGAGTTTAGTGGGTCTGAAGTTGGGTGAGGATGGGGTGTCAAGGCACAGGAGGCAGTGATCCTGGGACCTCAACTTACTGGAGCCTAGAATGAGTGTGACAGAGGCACACTGGACCACAGGGTCCTTGGGAAGAGATTCCTTGTTAGGAGAGGTGAGCAGGTCCAGTATGAGCAGAGTTAGGGCAACTCTACTTGATCTGGATGCAGGATGAGGTGGATCCATCTGAGCTGAACCTTGCAATGTGAATAGGAGTATCTTGGTGAAACAAACAGAAGGATCAGTCTATTGGAAGTTATGGGGAGAGGAAAGGGTAACAATGAGGCCAAGGTGCATAGGGGCTGAACTGTACGTGGCCATGGTTATTGCATGGCCTTCCTCTGGGAATAACACAACCACCTGGGGTCATATGGTAGGCGAATAGCCCAGAGCCTTGCAGCAGGCAACACCTGTACCTGGATGATGGTATATGACTCTCTGGATCTTAAACACAGGACTCCTCATCAGAGCTGAGCTTTCAAGGAGATTGGGACTCAAGGCAGGGCTGAACATTCATCCACAGACTTCCAGTCAGCCTGCTTGTGGAACCCTCAGCATCGCTGCACTGGGTTGGGCAGCCTGAACCTCAGGCAGTGACTGTTACCCACTCACCCACCCTGTCCCCCTCTACACGCCTCCTTCTCGCCTGTCTTTGCAGAAGGGTGCCATTTGGCGTCTAAATAGCATCTCGGGTAGCTCAGAGGCAGGTAAGGAGGCTTAATTAAAATTAGTGCCTCTCTCCTGGCAATCGCAGTGTTTATGAAGATGGGCCGGGCCGGCATTGTTCCGCCGAGGACTTAATCGAAGCTTAATGGATTGACCTAACATTCGATTTCCTGATTCCCATTGAGGCGCACGGCAGCATTCCCTTAAGCGTTTGCAATTTACCCACTGCTCCAAGCCAACAAAAGACGGACTGAATAGCAGTGCCACTCGAGGGCCATTGTGTGCGGGGGCGCCTGCCTGAGTCACTGCTATTGGGACAACATTCTTTATGCCTTGCTGGAATGAAAGGATTATTCAAATATTCAATTAAACCGTGAAAAGGGGGCTTTTCTGAGATCCTGGGGGGCTCCAGCTCATGGGCTAGCGGTACTCCCAGGGTGGGGTGCCATCTCCCACTCACCTCCGCCTCCAGGGATGCAGTCTGCAGGCTCAAGCCCCAAGCTGGGAGTCAGTGAGGATCCTGGTCCTGCCCTGCCCCATCTTATAGAAGGTAGAGACTGAGATTCAGAAGGGGCCTCTGGCTGCAGAGCTGAGTCTCCAGGTTGTGGGACTGCTGTTCCTGGGTCTGAGGGGCAAAGGTACCACACTCAGTGGGATGTGACTATATTCCATCTCTCTGTGACAAGCTGGGAACTGGGGATATGGGAAGTGGTTTCTTGGTGAGAGAGAGGTTAGGTCTCTCAGGTCATGGAGGTCTTAATTTGTGGGAACCGAGAGACCAGAGGCCCACTGGGAGAGAGGCTGTCCCTGAAAGCTGTTCTTGTTCTGCACCCTCCCCCTTCTACTCCACTGTCGTCCTGAGTCCCTGATGCTTGTTGCTGAGAACAGTAAATCCTGGTAAAGCCAAGAAGGCCTCGGCCCTGGTGTCCCCGTCCCTTCCTACCCTACCATCTAAGCAGCATCCTGGCCCATCCTCCTCCTCCTCCTCCTCAGCTCTTCCCTTTGGTTATCTTTGAGATAGATCCCATCTTTCTCCTATTATGAATGCCAATCAGACTAGCCCAAGGACAGCATGGGGGTGGTGATGGGTGGTACAGGGCTAGGATTGGGGTGGAAAGGGATTGAGGCAAAGGCATATGGGATCAGTAGGCATCTCTTGCTTCGATCAGCTTGGTGGAATTACTTCCTATGATCACCTTTAAAAGTACTGAAGCTGGCCAGGCTACTAGGGAGCAGGTTGCTATGTAGAGTTGGGTAGGTCTCACTGTACAGGGGCATGGAGGCAGGGAGGGACAGGGCTTGGACCTAGGTGTAGCTCTCCAAAGGAAGCTTTTTCCTAAAGTGCATGAAGATGGCTCATGACATGGTGGCTATTCCAGGGAGGCAAGGAAGAAAATGACCCTGGCTCACATATTGGAGGGTGATGGGAGCCAGGGTGGAGGTCAGCAGCTGCCAAATACTGCCATACGACTCAGGCCCAGCTCCGGTTTCCCTAAATCCATCTTTGGACAACACAGGCCCCAGCGGGTGTGCTGGGGGCGGCTGAGGATCAGGGTTGCCAGGCACCTCAGCTTTCCTGGCGCAGTGGGTGTTAAGAGGGATTAGAGGTCCAAGAGCGCATGTTGGCCCAACTCCCCCACAGTAGAAAGACTGGGGTGCCCCAAGGGAGCAAAGCAGATGAGTGACCCATCTTCTGACATCCTGGAAGCTACAGCTCAGGGAGGTCAGGGTAGGCTCTGAGGGTTGGGGGCTGATGTTAAACATCTAGGCAGGGTGTGAGCTAATAGAGTCTGGGAGCTGTGACAGGGGCTTGAGTGACAAGGAAAAAGGCCCAAGCACCCCATTTCCAGCCCCCTTCTCTGAGGAAGGTGACCTCTCTGCAGAATAGACGGGCACTTTTTCACAGGGAGGCTACTCCTAACCAACTCCAAAGACCTCTTTTGTGTCTAGCCCAGGACTAAGGCCCAAGGATGCACTGATCACACCAGTCCCAGTCACATTTGGTCCACTGAGCCACCTGCTCCTCTCCCTCTCACAGTGGCTGGCCCTCCATGTCTCACCATGGCTTCAGGGTCTCCATTGTTCTCACAGAGCATGTCTGTGTGGGGAGGGCTGGTGAGCTAGCCAGCCCGCCCGCGTCCCACTTCTTTCAGTTTTGGATAGCACAGAAGAGAGAACCAGGGCTGCGTGTGCCAGATCATGGTCTGCTCTAAGCCATGCCTCAGCATCATCTTAAACTTACGTAAATGGCTTTGCCTTGCAAACTTCTGTTGTCTTTCACCTCCCACTCTTCTCTGCCTTTCAACATGGCTCTATGTGCCCTACATCTGTCCGTTCTACAGCTCCACAGATGCAACTGGCACACAGCCACCGTGCCCCTCTTTCTCATCGTGAACAGTGCTGCAAAGAAGCTGACCCCAGAGCCCCAGGACTGAATTTGTGGAGCTTCTGCAGGGCTTGTGCAGAGTACTCATGAGCCTGACACCCAAGACAGGTCCTTTTGACAGTGATGTCGATAGTGATGCCTGGGGACCAGTGGTGATGGCCACAGGAAGGCTTTGATGTGCTTTCTCACGTCTTTGGAGGGACCGGTGCATCCCATTTTGTAGATGAGAAAATGGAGAGTTGTAAACATCATACCTAGTGATGCACCTGCTGCTGTTGCTGATGACCTTGGTGACTGTCAGCTTTCCATGGTGACAGCAGCAGTGATGATTGGGCTAGTGATATGGTTTAGTGGTTGGTGATGGTGATGGCCATACTGGTGATAAAACGGATTTTCTAGGGTGGTAGCACATGCCTTTAATCCACTTGGGAGGCAGGGAAAAATAATTGGATCTCTGTGAGTTCAAGGCCAGCCTGGTCTACATAGTGAGTTCCAGGCCAGCCAAGGAGATAGTGAAAGAAAGAAAGAGAAGAAAAAAAAAATCACAAAAAACACAAGGACAAACCTGGGGGCACTAATCAAAGTGACGTCAGTGGTGGTGTAGTGGCCACGGGGTGGAAATAGGAAGGTTGCCATTGAGAGGCTCATGGCAGTCTCTGTACCCATGGGGTTGGTATCCCCTGGGAATGTGGTGTTGGTAATACTGGTGACAGTGTCAGCCCAACTGTGGTAATGGCATAGTGACCGGATGGTGATGGACTGCTCCTGTTGCAGATGTGAAATTCCTGAACAACCACAGCCTGGTGAAGGATGCCCAGGAGAAAGCCAACGCCGCCCTGCTGGATTACACCTTGTGTCACTACCCGCACTGCGGGGACAAATTCCAGCAGTTACTATTGTGCCTGGTGGAAGTGAGGGCACTGAGCATGCAGGCCAAGGAGTACCTGTACCACAAGCATTTGGGCAACGAGATGCCCCGCAACAACCTTCTCATTGAAATGCTGCAGGCCAAGCAGACTTGAGCCTGGGCACCTGGCAGCGGGCAGTAGGTAGGGATACCACTGCCTCCAAATGACTCATTGCATTAGATGATCCAGGAGCCCTGTCCCTAGGCCCCTGCCCTTGAGCTCCAGAGCTGTGTGTTTGGGATGGCGGGCAAAGATGGGCAGGGTCTGCCTGGGGCAGGTTGCCATCACCAGTCACCAGCCACTGGCACGTATCTGCCACTTAGAGTGCCCCAAAGAGGTGGCTTCTAACCACTCCTTCTTCCACCTGCCCCAAGCTTCTTTCCTGGGATCTGAGTACAAGTCCGGAGAGGAGGTTTGGGATTCCCTGGTGGACCTTGTTGTCCCTTGGGTCAGAGGTCATCCTTTCTCTCTCTCCTGTAATAGGAGGCAAGGGAAGGTCTACAGGCATCAATGAGGCAGGGAGGGGTCTCCAGACTTCCCCCGAAGAAGAGAAGGAAGTCCACTGCTGTAAACTGAGTCTGCTAAATTGGGTAGGGCCCGTTTTCCCTAGAGGACACCGGGAGCCTGGGTAGGGCAAAAAGACCCCTCTCCAGCCCTCCACCTGTCTAACTCTGATCCATTCCCTGAAAAAAGGCTTTGCTGTAACCATCTTCCCAGCTGTGACCTAGGGAGGCGGAGCCTGGTGGAGTCAACAGTCTTGCCCTGGCCCCGCCCAGTCACTACCAGCTGGGCTGGTACTTACCAGCAAGGCTGCAGTCACCAAGATTCTTTGGTATTTGCTTTTCCTTCCCCGCTGGACAGTCCTTGGAAGGTGTGTGAGAGAGAAATAGCAGGAGACAGACTGAGGACTGAGCTGGGACATGGGGATTAGCACCAAAGTTCTCCTGGTATCTCTTTCCAAGAGTCAAGGTGGCACCCACTCATCTTTGTGTACCCAGCTTACTCCAGAGAAGAGCTGTAGCTTGCCCTCTCCTTTCTCCACTAGGACAACAGCAGGAGACCTCTAGTGGCCTAGAGTCCCTGCAGGTGGGGGTACGGGGGACCTAGGAGGACTCAGGAGTCTTTAGATGGGGACAGTGCCAAGGAGTCTCTCATGACTCCATCCTTTTGGATCCCTTGCCACAACTCTTGAAGCTGGCCTCAGTTCTCTGGTCTCTACTTTACATCCTGAAAGTCATTCTGCGGGGCCAGGCACTGAGGGGAGACACCTAATCCATCCTCTGTTCCAGACTGGGGATCCCTTACCCTTTCTGCTTTCATGTCAGACTTACAGCTTATGCTAGCCTGCCCAGCTGGACAAGGCTGTCTCCTGCCTTCCACCATCCTGACTCAGACACCACCTCTGCCCCTGAAATGTGTGTCCCTGCCAAGGCCAAGACCCACTACCCTGAAACAAGAAGTGCCCTTACAAGCCCAGCACCCCTGCAGCCCTGAAATAAATTTTGCAATTAGTTTCCAGTATCATTTGTGAATTTGCATTCTGAAGCAAGATGTCGTCCCTGGGGTCAGTTCTGGGTGGTGACGACAATCTGCCTGCCATCAAAATGGTGTTCAGCTCAAACTTATGGGGAGGGGAGCCATTGAAATGACTCAGAAGGTAAACATGCTTAGCAGGCCAAATGGCCTGAGTCCTGGAATCCCCATGGAAAAGGAGGGAACTGATTCCCATAAGTTGTCCTCTTGCCTGTATGTTATGTATGTTAACACTGTGTGCACTCGCACATAGACACACACCACACACACACACACACAAACAAAGACTTGCCCAAGATGAAGCCAGTAAATGGTCCAGCATGGATGGGGATAAATTCATGAACTCTCCACTCCTGGCTCAGGAGTTATTGGCTGTCAATGGTTTCTTGGAGGAGAGTCAGATTCTTTAGGGATGTGACCTCTGGGGCTACCCATACTCCAGTGCTCTTTTGGAGGGCCCTGCATCCATGCGCATACAGGCTTTACTAAATGGGCTCACTGGGTTATAAAAATTAAGGAAGACAAAGGTGGGAGGGGAATGTGGAGGGAGTCCTAGGAGTTGGGCAGTGGGAGGTGGATATGATCTAAATATGTTGAATAATATATGTATACATACATACTATATGCATTGAAAATATTTTTTAAAGATGAAGTGGAAGGTAGGTTGGAGAGCCCAGGGTGTAGAGAGAGCAGGCACTGCTCGGCTTTAGATCCCACCGTGTATCTAGGACCCCAGCATACACAAGGCTTGGAAAATGCTGTGACTTTCTGGAGTCTCATCTCAGCTCCACCCTGCCATGCCAGTTCTAACCCGGTATTGAAAGGGCATTCACTCCATGAACGCCTCACATATGCCCTCCCTCAGTTCCCTGTCCTTGCAGTGACTCCAGCAGGGGTGGAAAGCTCTCCAACAGTGTGGGGAACAGTGTGGGGAACCTTCTCTGCCCTGTCCCCCACCCCACTTGCTGATGAGTTCTCTCCCTCCCATCCCACTAGGCGGCAGCAGTGAGCTAGGTCAACACCTGCATCTCTTGCTCCAGCACCTCAGTTCCTATTGGATCTGTTCTTCAAAGCCAATTCACACAGCTTAGGAAGGGCCCAGCCCCTGGACATACTTCCACTTTCCCTCCCTCTTTAACCAACCTAATTAATCGAGAGTCACACTTGGTCCACCCAGGGTCTCTGAAACAACCATGAAAAGGTACCTCCTCTAGAGAGAGGTGGCAGAAAAGATGCTCTCCTACATTGTGCCTGTACCAGGGCAATGTCCAGGCTTAAAGAAGACTGTCTTAACCAGATTATATGATGTGCTCCCTTATGTAATTGAGCAGAGATAAGAAAGTCATTGGTTTGATTCACACGAGAAGGCTTCATGGCTGAGGGGTCATTCAAATTGGGTTTTGAAGGATGCCTAGGGATTCAGCAGCTTGATAGAAACAAGGGCAGTCCAGGCAGAAAGAGCAGTGTGACTATAAAAGGAAGAGGGAGATGCCAGCTGACTGTGCTTGCCTGGAGCAGAGAGGGTGTGGGGAGAAAGAGAGGTGCAGGATGAAGGCACTGGAAAGAACCCCTTAGTCCTGTCTCCTGCTCCCCAAACCTTTATGACTGGGGCAGGGGCCTCCTGCGAGGGAAGGGGTTCAAAGTGCATGGGAATGCAGATGGTTTTGTGCCACCTTGGACCCAGTCCCCCTCCTTGCATGCTCCTTCCCCTCCCCTGAGCCACAGGCAGCGGGTTCTGCCAGGGCTGAGCATGCATTATGCCGATACTTAGCAGGGCCCCTGCTGCAGGAGAAGTGGCCACTAGGCCAGCCTTTCATCCTCCTGGGCTTCTGCCTGTCTTTCCAGGTGAATGGCAGGGGCTCTGCTGTGTTCTTGCTTGTGAATCTCTGGCCTCCCACCCAGAGCCTTCAACGCCTTGAACACAGCCTTCTCTGTGTCTACAGCCATGCATGTCTCTGGTCACAGCTGACATTCCCTGGGCATGTTAGGGACATGGACATGCAGGGTGGATGTCATGCCCAAAACTACCACAGGACTGTATCACAGGTCTTCTGAGAGAGCCTGCTGTTCTCCATTCTGCAAATGACAGACAGCACTTAAGATCCTTACATCCTAGGTCCCCAGAAAGAAATGCCTGGACACCTGGCCTTTTGTAGGTGAGTCAATGATGCCCAGAAGTTGTGTCCCAGGAGCAACCCACATAGGGTTCAGAGAGGAAGCCACCAAGGCCCCTGGCATTGTCTGTGCCTCACTGAGACTTGAGAGTTTCTCACTCACCCTGCCCTCTCACTTGCTTCATGCACATCTCCGCCTAGCTCTGTCACTCCAGGGAGGCAGGCTGGAAGGTGTTGGCAACCTTTGAGCACAAAGTCCCAGTCTGGGTCCTTTGTTTTCTGGCTCCTGTCTTGGGCCTCCCCAACACCAGGCCTGATGTTAAGCCCAACACAACTCTGCTTCCCCTGGCCCTGAAGCCCATCCTGTTCTCAGAGATGAAGACCTGGCTGGTGACTTCACAGTGGTGAGTACCCTGGACTGCTCCTTATTGACTTCCAGGCAGGTTCCTCCTCAGCGAGACAGCCATTCACCCACCCCCAAGAGAACCCCAGCTACCTGTGAGCAGTGGTGCCCGGCACCTCCAGGAAACACTGCCTAGGTGTTTGGAGCCCACACCCACTGCCCATGCACTAGGCTGCCAGCAGGGAGGCCCGAGGCCTGTGTTGCAGACAGGATGAAGGTGGTCTCTAGGCAGAGTGAGCAAATTCAGCGCCAGGTCAGGGACACGGCAGATGCTGAGCTGGTCAACTGCTGGGCAGAGAAGGTGACTCAGGCTAAAAGTACTTGCCACAAACCATGACAACTTGGGCTCTATGCTCAGAGCCTGAGTGGTGGAAGGGGAGAAGTGACTTGTGTTAACTGTCCCCTGACCTACAAACACACACACACACACACACACACACACACACACACACACACACGGGCATAGGCATATACTAAATAAATGTTTTTTATTTATTTAAAAAAGTCCACCTAACTCCTTTTTTTTAAAAATTTTTAAACTTTATTTCATATGCATTGCTATAATGATGTCAGATTCTCTGGAACTGGAGTTACAGACAGCTGTGAGCTGCCATGTGGGTGCTGGGAATTGAACCCGGGTCCTCTAGGAAGAGCAGTCAGTGCTCTTAACCACTGAGCCATCTCACCAGCCCTAAATAAATGCTTTTTAAAGTGCTAACTAGAACTACCAACCCTGGTGACAAGCAAAAGCCGCAGCTTCTCTGTCTCCCCTTCTTCCCAGACAGCCCTGTGCCTCTACCCCTCCCACTCCAGGAGGACCCCCGGGCAGCACAGGCAGAAAACACCAACACCTAGTTTATTACCAGACACTGCAGAGGGCGTCGGGGAAACGGAAGGAACCAAGACAGACAGAAGTACCAGACAGGTTGGGCTGAAGCTGCTTCTCTCACTTGGAGCTGCCAGTTGTATGCTTCATTCAATCTGGGGTTCCAAGGATAAGCTGGGGTCTTCTGGCTATTGAGCTCACCAAAAGCAAGCCCGTTAGACCCCTGTAAGGAAAGTGACCCTTTCTTTGGGCTGGACTGGCAGGGATGGCCAAGATTAGAACAGAGTTTGAGAACAGAGGCATGGGGGAGACCCTGCCACCCGGGCCTGCCTCTCATGATCTCCCTGAGACCCAGTTTCAACCCCGTTAGAACACCTGTGTGTCCCCAGTGTCCCCAGAGCTTTTGGAAAGGACACACAGCCAGCAACTCCCTCCCCCTTCACTCCCCACCCCCCAGGCTGCCTGAGTGCCTGGTTGGGAGGAGCTGGAAGCGAGAAGCGGGGATCATCGGACTAGGGTTGGGGTCCAGAGGGTGGGGCCGAGGTGGAAGGAACTCCGTTGCTACGAGAAGCCTTAGCAACGCACCCATTCAGCAGAGACAAAGGCGCTGTCATTTGAGCACAGAGGCGCTGCAGTGGCTCTTGTTCTCGTAGATGGCTGTGCCAGTGGGTGGGGGCTGGGTGGAAGGGGGCTGGGTGGTGGGTGCGGGCGGCTTGCATGCTCTAATCCCGCCTAGCCCTGCGCCCCCACCATCGGCCTGCAGGGGGCGCTCCAGTCCCTTTTAGCAGACCAGAAGCAGACCGGCCAAGGCCGCCTCAAGCCTAGGTCTGTGACCACACCCCTATGACCAGCCCTTTCTGTGCAAATGAACTTGGTTCCTGCTGCACCACTGGCTGCTTACTTGCAGCTCCCTTGAACACCGTGGGCTCTTCCCCGGCTACTAGACTAGAGCAAGCAGGGACCTGGGGTTGGACACTGAGCTAGCCCCAGCAAGAGTTCCAAAAGCAGGCTGTAGTGTAGTGTAGTGTAGTGTAGTGTAGTGTAGTGTAGTGTAGTGTAGTGTAGTGTAGTGTAGTGTAGTGTAGTAGTATAGTATAGTATAGTATAGTATAGTATAGTATAGTATAGTATAGTATAGTTCCAGTCCTGGCTATAGTATTAGGCAGTGTTGGTCTAAGACTGTGGGAACTCAAGGTCAATGTAGTTGACTGCGACCCTAGGGTGAGGCTAAACTCCATCCCAAGACCCGAATAGGGCCTGAGGTGTCTCCAGCCTGGCCCAGCAGCCCCCAGGCCCCTTAGGTTGGAAAAAGCATTTGCCCTGCGCTTTGGAAAGGCTCCAGGGTGGAGCCTGGAGGCTGGGCCAGGGATCAGGGGCTTGGGTAGGCTGCTTGGTCAAGTCCCATCTGCCTAACACCAGCTCTAGAAAGGGTTCCAAATCACTTTCATCTTGGAGCAGTGTGATGAGGAGGGGTGAGGGTGAGGGTCAGCCCAGGAAGAGCAGTACCCGAAGTCCGGAATGCTGTCAGTTCCATGGCCTGAGAAAGAGAACAAGGTAGCTCTCCCTTTCTCCCGTTCCCCTTTGCCTAGGAGCCCTTGTTCCTCCCCAAAGAGCCTGCAGGCTCCAGCTCTGAGGACAAGGTCTCTGGGGCCAGTCCCCCCCTACCCTGTCCTAGCCTTTCCAGTGCTGAGGACAAGGTCTCTGCGGCCAGTCCCCCCCCTACCCTGTCCTAGCCTTTGCTGTGTTCCCAGCCCTGTCCACCACACTAGCTGATCCCTCGTTCCAGCCTTACTGTTCTCCTGGGATCTGTAATGGAATAGAAGGCAGTGGGGATCCTGGGTTTATGGGATCCTAGTGGGGGGAAATACTTGAGTTGATGAATTGTGCACAGGCTAAGACAGGAAATGTTTTCCCTCCTTGAGCCCCCATTATCAAACACCCTAAAAATCTGCTCAGAACTTCACTCTCAGATTAGTGGTGAGGAAACTGAGGTCCAAGTACTTAATCCCAGCTCTTGTGTCAGGGGCCCATGCCCACTTCCTTGCTACGAACCCTGGGATATAGGAGGGCTGGGTAAGCCCCACCTCTGGGGTACCCAGAGTCCCTGGTGGTGGTATTGGGGGTGACAAGCCATTTCCAAGCTGTTCTTTGAGGCCCAATATTAGAGAGTTTCTGAGGTCTTAGTTTCTTTGTCTTTCAAGTGGGCTGATAGAATCTGCCATTGTTCTTCTGCCATTGTAGCTCTGGTTGACTGATGGAGAAATCAAGGCACCAGACAACACTAGGCAAGGGGGTGGAGAGATTGTACCTCTAAGAGCAGCAGATCTTCTCAGAGGATCCCAGGCTGTGGGGTTCTCCTGGGCCATGGTCTGGGGACCTGAAGCCTGTGGGTCAGAAGGGCCAGGGAGTGTCTGAAAGAAGAGGTACCGGGTTTGGTTCTGCCCTTCTGGCCCCAGGGTCTCTCCCCTTTTCCTGGCCAGGGGCACCTACTTTCCCCTGAGCACCTCAGCTGCTGCCTTCTTCCCTGTCATCCTCCATAATACCTTCTGTACCTGCAGGGTGGCACAGGTCAGACCTCCCTGGGTCCATCCTTGCATCTGTGGTAACCAGGGCTAGAGGGAACCCTAGTCCAACCTCCCTTAATTTCTTTCCCACAGCCCACTCACTGTGCTCACCTCCCCATTATAAGCAGCATAGACAAGGAGGATGTATTGGCCGTGAGGACAGACCTCATGTCTCTAAGGAACCCCATCCACACTGTGGCCTGGCCTCCCACTTTGCTCGGATCAAGGGCACAGGACCACAGTAGAGAAACTGAGGGACAGCGAGAGACAGGAAGGAATCAAAGCCTGCCCTGCCCTCCCTCTAGCCCTTTGGTCTGTAGCCTGCTCACTCCCACTGCAGCTCCCACAGGAGTGGAGAAGGCACCTTCCTGAAGACCCGTAACCACGTGTTTCACCCTGTGCCTCTACAGAGGGGCCTGGTCTCTTGCTTCCTCCAGGGACTGGCTGTGAAGTGCTCAACCTTCGGAGCAAGGGCAGAGCTTGCCACCCTCAAAGTACCACCATATTTGGGTCTCATGTGGCCCCATTTGATGAACAGAGACTTCCAAGGTAGTGTGGTCCAATGGGTTAGACTTGGAGCCCGGGACTTACTCAGAGACCATGGGACAACATAAAAGGCAGCTACCTGTTCAAGTCTGAGGCCAAGACCAGAGAATATTGAACTCTTAGGTCTTCCAGCCCTCAGGTCCCTGGTTCCCAGGCACAATTGACACCCCCACCTTTAGCCCCTAGGACAGGTCACTAAGCCCCAGAGCCACCTGTCCCTTCTGCAGCCCTGGCATTGCCTTCCCTATGCATTTCCCTTTCATATTCTTCTCCAGCAAAGAAAAGCATCTTTTTGAACTTCCAGACCTAACCTGATGCCTGGCACCATGCCTGATATCACCCATAGCTCCACCCCTACAATCAAATTGGAGTTCCCTATAGCAGCTTTAGAGGCTGGAACCATCTGGTCCCCATGGTTCCTCCTGCCCCATTTATCACCAGCCCTCCCCATGTTGCCCATTCCTCTGGGTCCTACAATGACCCCCTCTGCATATAGCTTTCACACCTTAACTGAGAATCAGTCTTTCCCCATAAGTGGCCTCTCTATTCCCACACTGCCTTGATTGTCCATTGGTCTTTCAGCCTTGGTGGTACCACACTGTGGGTGGGTAGGGCAATATGGGTACTTTAATCCCATACACTACTTTCTCTGGGGTGTGAACCAGCACTGGCCTGGGGGTGGGGAGAATCTGTGAAGTATGAATAAATGAATGAATGAGCAAATGACTCCCCATTCACAGAGCTTTGGTGTGCATCAGGTAGTGTGTTCAGTTCTTTGTAAAGATTTTCTCGGTTGCACCACCAGAAAGTTCCTTGAGGTGTGGAGGACTTCAGTCCCCCTTAGACAGGTCTAACAGGGTAGATGTGAGCTACAGCTGGTTACAGAAATGAGATATTGCTCTCTTGCCATGAAGCCAGACATTGTGGGTCAGAAGGAAACAAAATTACCTCTGAAGAACAAGTGAGGCTGGACTCATTCTGGTCTCTCTGGACCTTATATCACTGTCCTGATGTATATCCTGCCCAGTTTATGCCCAAGACAGAAGGGCAGGGCTGCAGGTGTAGTGGAGGAGGAGAGACAAAAAGATGGGAGGTGTGATAGGAAGCAGAAGAGAAAAGGAGAACCAGGCCTGGGGAAGTCACAAGGAACCTAGGTTCCTAGGACATAGCCTGGCATGAGTAGGGACCTGTCTTACAGTACCATGCCCACAGGAACCAGGGACGGGGCAGGGAAGGAGCTACAGATGGGAAGGAGAGGGTTTAGAGGATGGAGGCAAGCCTAGTGGCAATGTCAGAAAACATTATCAACAGAGGGGAGGGGAGACAGAGGAAACACGAGAGACAGAAAGAATCAGAGAAAGTTTAGAAAGAAGCCACAGGTCAGGAGGATAGGGAGGGGGAGGAGGATGGAGAATCTAGTATGTCTGCCCACTGTTGCGCCTCTGACATGAGTCAGCCCTCCAAGCAGGGCTGGAGACCAATCCTGGTCATGAAGGGGCAGTGGCAGCAAGCTGGAGTAATCACCATGACAACGAGTTTCTGTCACCTGTGTTGAGCTAGAGAAACCTCCCCAGGGTCACTCAGATACATAGGGCAGACCTGGGACAGAGCCTCTGAGTACTGGGGACCCCAAGCTATGCCAGGAGAGGGGACACAGCACCCAGTTCTCTGCATTTCGGCCAACAGGGTCCTAGGGATCATGCTTACTCTGCCATTGCCGGGGTGTTCCTTAGTGAGCCCTCTTTCTTCTTGCCCCCCCTCTCATGTGCATGTTTGTGTGGGTGTGTACATGTGTTTCTGCAGGAATGTGGGGGCACATGCAAATGCATGCCTTTGGTGGTCACAGGTCGATGTGAGGTCTCAAACTCAATTTCCATCTGCTTGATCTTTAGTCAAGGTCTCGCTGGACCTGTGATTCACTCATTCAGCTAGTCTGACTGGCTAATAAGGTCCAGGACCCTCTTATCTCCACCTCCTCAGAGCTGGGATCGTAGGTACACACTACAGCACCCAACTTTTTATGTGGGTACTAGAGATCAGAACTCAGGTTCACATCCTTGTGTGTCAATTACTTTCCTACAAAGCCATCTCCCTAGGAACTCCTTTCTTTTTTTTCAATGCTAACCTAGCAGAGAATAGCCAAGTCTCCCAGGTCCACGTAGGCCAGGTCCTTTCCCATCCCTGCCTTGTCCCCTCACCACTGTGCCACCCTTTATCTGGGTCCTAGGCAGCCTCTACTTTCTGGATGTCACCTTCAATGGGACTTTTTTCTGCTGTATCCCCAGCACCTTACATGGTGGGTGACCTGACTGTGACATGAACGGATGAGTAGTGGTTAGGACTCCCCTCTCAAGGACTTATCTGCAGGCAAAGTCGACTACCCAAGAGATTAAAAATCCATATACAGGTCAGGCAGGCACACGCCTTTAATCTTAACACTCGGAGGCAGAGGCAGGGAGGTGGGTCTCTGTGAGTTCAACGCCAGCCTGGTCTACATCATGAGTTCCAGGACAGCCAGGGCTACACAGAGAAACCCTCAGAAAACAACAACAAAAAGCCCAGATACAGCAGGATGTAGGACCCATCTTATTTCCTCCTGCTTTGCAACCTTGGGCAAGTAGCTAACTGTACAAGGCCTCAGTTTCTCTATGAGGGTTTTTTGTTTTGGTTTGTTTTTGTTTGTTTGTTTGTCTTTGTTTTGTTTTGTTTTTTGGTTTTTCGAGACAAGGTTTCTCTGTAGCTTTGGAGCCTGTCCTGGAAATAGCTCTTGTAGACCAGGCTGGCCTCAAACTCAAAGAGATCTGCCTGCCTCTGCCTCCCGAGTGCTGGGATTAAAGGCGTATGCCATGCTTGTTTGTTTGTTTTTGAGATTAAACTGTGAGAGCCAGAGAAATCTCACAGGCATCAGAAGCAGGACTTACAGCCTCAGACCTCATCTCCAAGGGCATCTTGCTGCTCTGAGGACACAGGGCCCTACACAGAGTTTGCCCTTGATTTTGGGAGCATGCCTTTGTTCAGCCTTGCCCTGATCTGTTCTTTTTGACCCTGAATGGGAGGGAGGGTAGGGAGATCTGGCATGGACAAAGGGGACAGTCCCCCATGGGACAAGGCAGCAGTGGTAGGGACCACTCCTTGGGGCTCTCATCCTCTTACCAACTAGCCTCCAAGCTGGCACCATCTGTCCCCGTCTGGGTCCCTAACAGATCTGTAAATCCTTTGATAGGGACACTCAGTTTCTCTGCCACCAAGCCATGATGGCTTCATTGTATGACTTAAGTATCAGCCGTCTGACTGAACCCTTCCCTAAACCATTCTCTTCACAGATTAGGTGGCCTGAGACAACCCTGCAGTGACCTAGGGTCACCTAAAGAGAGAGCCTCCTGGTGATCCTTGAAGGGGTCCAGATACCATGACCTTTGACCTCCCCCTTGGTAGGACTCAGCCTCCTCAGCTGTCCAATGAACCAAAAGTCCTCTCTTATGTCCTACTTGTGGAGTGAGGACACCACTTGCCATGTCATTTTTTTTTGTAGCATGCCCCACTTTGCTGTAGAATGCTTTCTGCAATTGAGGCTTACCCCCTGTTTAGTTCTGGCAAACCACACACCCAGTGAACCAGAGCTCCCCCATCCTACATGGCCAGGGTCTAGAAATACCTGAAAGGAATTGAGACCCACAGCAGCGTAGGCCCAGGCTGGGTTCAGGTGCACCAGGAGGCCAACCAGTCAGGTCAGGCCCAGGACAGGTAGCAGAGCCAGCACTGGCTTTACCAGAGCTTTACCTGTAGGGAAAGGAGGCGGATCTGAGAGGCCAGCATGCTCCCTCAGGTGCAGGGAGCCACACGCTTGCATCCTCGCAGTTTGGAGGTAAACAAATTCCATATATGGCAAT